>JAHBCN010002049.1:0-100295 GCA_019359885.1 Listronotus oregonensis
TAAAACCCCTTAGATACTTAACAAATTTAATAAATTCCAAACATATTAACAACATTTGTTGAGTGACGTTGAACGAAAGAACGTAAAGAAGCTGTGGAAAGGGTAATAGTTATAACATGGATTTTTCTGCCACAAAAAAATGATATAAAAAGTAAAATAAATTATTATTAAAAAAATTTATTAGAATATTCCTTTCTTTACCTGGGAAATTAATCTTAATAAGCTATGCTATTATTTACAGCTAGATTGCTGGTTGATCGGCACTGCACACGTAAGACAGTTAAAATATTCTCCGATAGTCAAGCAGCTCTTAAGGCTCTTGAATCCAGCCGGTGCAATTCGAAACCCGGTCAAAACAACAAGGTTACATTATTGTGGATACCTGGACACACCGCCTAGAGGTAATGAACCGAGACGTCCTTCCAAAGGAGACAAAATCGAGGCCAACGGTCATCGTATATCTTATGAATGGCCGCAGTTAATCAGTTTGGACATGGAAAATCTGTCTGTATTCCGGTCTCAGACACTCGAAGGCCTTTATAAGCCCACCGAACCAACAATATGTGTCAAACTAATGGAGCAATCAAGGGTACACCTTAAAACTCTAGTGGGACTGTACACGGGACACTGCAGATTTAAATACCACAAATGCACAAGATCGGCCTAGCGGAAGACGCCGAGTGCTGCATGTGCATGGAGGGGGATGAATCGGCACACATACACATACTGTGTTCGTGCCCAGCAATGGCACGACTCAGATTTGCAATCCTCGGCAATGACACCTTGTTGCCGAGGGAGGTGAAAGATCTCTCTCCCAACAGGATTATCAGATTTATTAGAAGTCTGGACCTGATGGCAAGAAATATAAAAGGTTGTGAGCCACAATAGACCGATCGGTTGCGGTGGAAGGGTGTTATACCCACTTACTTTAAACCTACCTATTCTTTACGAGTAATCTTAGTAGTAATTTATACGAAAGAACCGGTATATGTTGTTTATTAATAATTTTTCTGAACTCTAATTAATAATATCCTTTCTTTTAGCTAGGGCTATAAATATTAAATTTTTCTGCACATATAATATTTGTTATTTATTTAAAATGTCTGCCCCGCAACTACAATATCTATATAAAGATTATTTGTATGACATTTTTATTTTTAAATACATCCTTCACCGCATCTTCGTTCACATGTTTACTCAAAAAAGTATAATTAACACCTGTACCTGTCCTAAGTTTTACACCTATTGAAGTATCGACGTGCGTATTCAAAAAGTGGATCATTACAGGAAACACCTCTCTTAATTAATATTAAAACTTAAACAAATTAAAAGGGAATAAAAACGAATCTCTAACAAGCAAACCAGGCATGCTGCAACATACTTGATTATATGAATCAACTCTAAAATAACGAGCTTACATCATAAGGAGATAATTGCCTTTTGCCCTAATTAAGGTCGTTATCAGCCTGTTGAAGGATGTTAAGTTTGCTTAACGGATCCTAAAATAAAAACATGTATTTGCATCTTTTTAATTACACCAGCTGAAAGTACAAAAGGCGTTATCTTACCTAAAAATAATTTTTATTTCTTTTAAAAGTTTAAAAAAAAATATTAGCTAAGAAATAATATGCCAAAATAAAAAACCATACAAACACACCAAGTCATTTAGAAACCTAGACATGAATAATAATATTTATATTTTTATAATAATAATATTTTTTTAACCGGATATTTATTTAGACAAGCCATATTTTGTAAATATGTTTTGTATTGTTGTGAAAGATTAATCAAAAAGCCCTTGTTGGGTAGACGTTAAAATACACTTTATATAATGAGACCGCTTCGGTCCTGGTACTAGTGTATAGTGACTAGCACATCGCCTAAAACAGAAAAAACCAAAACCCCTTTCAAGACCCACAAATCCATTAGCTTATCTGCGTTTCGATGTTAAGTCTGCCACCGTTTTTAATAAAAAAATAGCAAAACTTAACTAAAAAATAAATTAATAATCTGACTATAAATTATTAGAATTGTGATAAAATTACAGAAAATCTATATAACTTTATGTATGATTGACCAACAAGATGCTATTTATAGAAGAATTTTGCGTCCATAAAGTAACGCTATAGAGTTACTTTATTTTACTAGTAAAAGTACAAAAATTAAATGAATATTAAACAACCAATTGATACCTAATTAAACAATTTTTAATGCTCTTTGTTATCTGCTGTTTCCAGAAACTTCTCGACGTCCTTTTTAAAAAGGGTCAAGTTTTTTTTGGTTTGCAGCCGTCAGCTTTTCTTTTCAAGAAAGGTATTACACTTTATTACATTCAGTATTTACTCCATAACGACAAACTTTTATACTTTGAAAGTAAGGTAAGATTCCGTCTTCATCTGTCTTCTGCAATTTTTTTCATTACACCACTGTCTGTATGCTTTATACAGAGTGTAACATAAATATGGAACGCTCGAAATACCTCCACACCGTTTATCCTATTTTTATGAAACTATGTACTCATAGGTTCGAAATTACGCCGGATCGAATGGTGAGCTCCGCGTCGTTGCCAAGTTTACCGTTTTTCCGAAATCGAATGGAACTTCGTTTTTTAAACGGAACACCCTGTATTTGATTCAGTCTTTGAGTTCTGCTTAAAATTGTGTATACTTTTTGTATAAAGTATTTTTTTAACGATAACAGTTTCTGAAAGAATTAAGATTAAAGTAATACTTAATGTGTTTTACCTACAAATACCTGCACATGTAAACTTACCTCGAATATCTGACATTGTCAATATATTTACACAAATTATTTACACAAAATGGATTATTTAACTGAAACCCAAAGAATCGAAATTTTAATGATACTGGGTTATGGGGACAGATATGAGAACACAACAAGAAGTTTGTAATATTTTTAATGACAAATAGCCTGACAGAAGTCCGTTAACAAGATCTACTGTAGGCAATGTTTTTAAAAATTCCGTGAATTTGGACACGTAAAAATGCTGCACACTCTGGCCGACCTAAAAGTTCAACAGATGGTGATAAGGCTCTAAACGTTTTGTTGAGTTTAGAGGAAAATCTCCACCTTTCTACCAGAATACTGGAGAAGAAAATCACATTTCCCATATGTCAGTAGACCGCCTGCTAAAAACCGAAAAGTTTCATCCCTACAAAATAAGACTGGTACAAGAGCTCTCAGAAGACGATTATGACAGACGCTTGCAATTTTGTGAAATTATGATGGAGCGCTGCAACGCCAATCCAGATTTTGTCCCCCAGATAGTCTTCTTTGACGAATCAACCTTTTTTTTAAACGGAACTGTTAATAGACATAATTGTCGTTATTGGGCCAGGGAAAACCCTCACTGGAAACGCGAAAATCACACCCAGTTCCCTCGAAAAGTAAATGTTTGGGCTGGTATAATAGGTCGAAGAATAATTGGCCCATTCTTCATGGAAGAACTTAAATGGGAAAGTACTAGCTTTTAAAAAGAAATTGTCCCCAAATAATCGTTTGTGTAAATTTATTTTTATATAACTCGCCTCGGCTCTCCGACAAACTTTCCATTAGTAAAAAAGTAATACCTTTTTTTGATTATTTTAAAATGATATTTTAGGCAATAATCAAGCACCAAGTGACAAAATATGGTTTCAGCAGGATGGAGCCCCACCTCACTATGCCCGTAATGTTCGGCAGTATCTAAATAATTTTTTTTTTTGGAAGATGGATTGGACGTAGGGGCACAATCGAGTGGCCAGCTCGGTCTCCGGATTTGTCGCCCCTCGATTATTTCTTGTGGGGCCATCTAAAAATGTCGTTTTCAAACCAAGCCCACTGACCTTGATGATTTAAAGTTAAGCAGCAAAATAGCAGCAGAATGTAGGAGAATTGAGGAAACTGACAACCTTCTAAATGTTTTTTATGCCTTTACGCAGAACTTAGCTTATTGCTAGGAAGTAAATGGGCAACATTTTAAGCATCTGATTTTATTTTGTTTATTGTTGTTAAGTTATTGCCTCCTGTATTGTTTATTCTTGTATTTATAGGTAAAATACATTAGGTTTTACTTTAATCTTAATTCTTTCAGAAACTGTTATTGTTAGAAAAAATACTTTATACAAAAAGTATACACAATTTTAAGCAGAACTCAAAAACTGAATCAAATACAGGGTGTTCCGTTTAAAAAAACCAAGTTCCATTCGATTTCAGAAACATGGTAAACTTGGCAACGACGTGGAGCTCACCATTCGATCCGGCGTAATTTCGAACCTTTAAGTACATAGTTTCATAAAAATTTGATAAACGGTGTGGGAAAGTATTTCGAGCGTTCCATATTTATGTTACACTCTGAATGTCTTTTCGTACAACGTTCTTGACTTCGCACGTAATAAGGAGTCCTTAACTGCTGCTGCATCCGTCATTATTTCTTCTAAGACTTCTGAGATCTCCATTTTGGCTTTTTATACTATTTTTATTCTGGTTTTTTTTCTATGATTTTGCCTATTGTCAGAAATTTTCCATGTAAACTTTGATTTGATATGTTTTAAAAATAAATTTCTACATCTCATATCGTCCGGTGAAATTGGACCATAAAATAAGAGTGAAGGTACATAAATTTGCATCAAACTGAAAGTAAGTAAAATTGTTCAAAACCTAATTTAAAATAATATTTCAAAATTCCTTATCGTTCCGGTACGTGGAAAAAATTGACTCATAAAAAATTGTTTTCTCATTTTCTTCAAACGGTAAGTTTTATGTAAAATTATACAAAATTGTAGACAATAAAATTATCTATAAAAAGCATTAATATTTTTCCTAAAAGCCACCGTTCGAGATATAACGATTCAAAAAGTTGTAAGCGTCATTGTATGCACACGTTTCCACGCCACCTCTTAGGTAGTGTCCTTGGCGCGTTTTTTAACGTGGTTTTCCCAGTAGGCCTATTTCACAGATCTTTTGTGATTCTGTTTAATTGAAAACTATTGAATAATAACAGATATTCGCAAGGGTTGAAATTGATAAAAGCGATGGAAATTAAAAAACAGTAGAAAAATTTATTCGTCCGATTCATAATCTTCAATTACTTCTTGTTATTCTTCTTCTTGATCTTCTTCTCCTTCTTCTTTTTTTCTTCTTTATTTCCTTCTTCTTCTTCTTCATCCTGGGTGTATGTGAATTGCGTCAATAGCGATGTATCGCATGTCTGTTTGTCAGTATCAAACGAATCCTTTGCTGTTGGTGATTCAACATTAGAACACGACCGGCCTTGGCAATTGTGCATGCCACAGAACAAAACAGTCCAAATTTTTTGCAACCATATTAAGCACTGCTTCCCTTTTGACAGTTGCAAAAAAATGTGTTTAGCAGTTTTTCCGGCGTAGGTGGGAGTAAAGTCTAAATTGGTTCTAATGTATTATCGACCAACTTCCAACCCCAATCTCTTGGGTCTAGCTGATAACCAAGCCACACTTGAATTTGGTAATATACGCGAAAAAGATGTTGATGAGCACCACTAGTAACGCACACAATTGAACAGAGAGACAGATGTTGTCGCAAGGTTGCACTAGCGTATAAATTAAGGGACTGAATTTCATTTTAGTTCATAGTTATACCTATGTATATTTTATATTGGAACGGTGGCTTTTAGGATAAAACATTCGAATACCTTTTTTAGAGATAGTTTTATAATCTACAATTTTTGTCAAAGGTAATTTTACGATAAAACTTACTGTTTTGAAGAAAATCGCGAAAAACCCATTTTTTGACCTTTCACCTCGAGTAATTTTTTTTCACGTACCGGAACGACAGGGAATTTTAAAATGTTATTTTTAATTATGTTTTGAACAATTTTACTTACTTCCAGCTTGATGTAAATTTATGTACCTTTGAATGTCTAGATTCACCGGAGTAATAGCAACTTTCGTAGCAACTACTGTGGCAACTGCATGATCACCTCTCGAGGTAAAACCCTTTACAGATATACTCAAATTTTTATTTCTTCATACCTTGTCATCCAAGCCTAACACGTATGCAAAATTGCAAAGAATTACTGCTTGAAAATTCAGTTGTAAGATTCGACCCCAACAAACACAAACCAAAATATAAGTTAAATAAAATCTTGTAAAAATATGATAAAATAAGCTACGTAAATAATCCTACTTTATCAAAAACGAATTTACTTTTAAATTTTATAAAGATAGCAAACTTAAGTGTCTTAATAATATATGGACCCCTATTGGACCCTTTTTTACATTCCTAAAATACTCATATAGGTTCGGGATAAAAAAATAATATATTCGACGGGCGCCCGGGCGCTTACAATATTAAAAAACACTTAGTCCCTTTTCAATGTAAACAAGTTTAAAAACCCGTTTAGAAGGCAAGAAAATTTCAAATTTGAAAACAATATTTGCATATCATTAGGTCGCTGAGCTTGTTTATAAAGCCTGTTTGCAAAAACTTTCGGAATGAGTTTTTGCAGAAATACTCAAATATGTTTATTTATACGCTATACCGGGTGCCCTAGCGGATATTAACAACAGATTAATTTCTTATTTACAAAGATATTCTCAAATTGGGCGAATTTCTGTTTTATATCACTTCGTATTTTTTTAGCCGATTTGCCTTAAAATTCCTTTTCTAATCATGTGTCACAATGTAACATTTGCTTTTAAAAGGACATCGAAAAATTGTTTTATTTTATACTGTGCCTTAAGAGTCCATTCGCGCCGCGAAAATTGGATCCAATTTGGGGTTCTGGGCATAATGTTTTTCTCAAAAACGGTATAAGTTTTCAATAATTTTTAAAAACAATATAAAAGCCAACACTTAAATCTAGGCTACTGCTGTAATTGTTTTTTAAATTTGGATTTAGTTTTTAATATTTCCTTGAGCGAAAGTCACCCTAAAATCGGTTTTATGTTTAGATACTATTTTCTCTTAACTCGACTCATATTTCAAAAATCCGTTACAGCAGAGGCATAGATTATTTCCCTACCTTTAAAATGGTGTATAATTTATGTCATTTAAGTGAAAAATAGTTACCGAAAAACGTTATCTCCTATACGTAATTTGTGGTAGTGGGAGTTTGTTAGTCTCCGCCCACCGTCTCCGCGTCCTTTCGCCCGACCCCTAAGGTGTAGCGTACGTAAATGCACTCTTAATATACAACATAACGTTGTCAGTTTGAGTCCGGGAAATGATACATCAGCAGGCCGGTAAAGTAACTTTACCAGACTGAAACTAAAATTTGGTATTTTTACCAAGACAGGGTTAATTCTGAACAATTTTTATTATGCAAATTACAATAAAATTACTTATAAACGTTAACGGTAATACTGCAGTTTAAATTATTTGAAATATTTACAGGGACAGGCACATCTTCTGATTTACTACTATTGGCTTATTTTGACAATACTGACACCTTCATATTATACGAATATTCACACTTTAATTTACTTATTAAAAAAAGCTAAAACAGTATAAAATAAAACGTTGTACGATACACGGCCGTGAAATATCATTAAAGTACTCGTCTAGAAATTCCGGACTCGGCTCTTCCGTCGCCTTGTCCGTAAACATCTAGACTTGTACTTTAATAGACCATTACCCGGCCTTGTAACGTAAATTACTATATTCAAATAATCTTCAGTAGGCATCACATACAGCTTGGACAATAATAAGGCGTAGGGTGCCTTGATTTAAAAGTACAGTTAATATTTTATAAAGGAGAGTCACTGGAATTATCATATTTCAAAAAAAGTGCTTCAGAACTTCCAATATTTTTAATAGAAACAGCATACTTTTATTTTTACATTCCATAAAATAGTCTAAAATAATTATTTTTCTGCCGTTTTTAATAGATGCGATCATCATACTCGTAACTGAATTATAACTTTTAGTGATGCAATAAATATTGGTTTAACTGGTAAAGCATGACGATGATCATATATGGCATGTTTTTTTTAATAAGGTTTTATTTTTGATAACCGTGCTTCGTACCTACTTTTAATTTTGTTTTTGTAAATTTAGTGTATATATTATAAATATTAAAAATAATAAACATACCGGTCATAAAAGATGTGTCATTTATGATTTTTTTTAAATCTTTGGACAGTCTACGAAGGCTGAGGCCTAAGTACTAACGTACAGTGGGTGTCTTATGTATGGCGAGAGATTGTTTGTTCACACGGGACTTCAATATTTGGAGAATGGAAGAAAAAGGAAAAACTTCTGCGGGTAGCAGGTCCATAGTCTGGACACTCTACGAATAAAGTAACGAAAAAAGCGGGAAGTTCAGGGCCTCTCCAGCTGAACTGTAAAAGGATGCATAAAAGTTACACTTCTGATTTGGGACACATACAGAGTATACAGATTGGAAGAAGAGAAATACTTTCTGGCTCGAAAAAGGAATCCAAGCTTTTTTGAAGCTGCTGCTATAATAAGAAGGAAGAGTCTTGCATCCTTTCTTGGGGGTAGGTTGCAAACGTGCAGCTTTCCAGCTCTTCGGAAAAATGCCCGTGTCGTAAGAGATTCGAAAGAGGCGAGTTAGGATGGGCGCAAGCTCGGGAGCACATTTTTTAAGACGATTGCTGGTATTCTATTCAGCCCAGACGATTTTTAAGTATTAAGAGAAAAAAGAATTCACCTGATCTATTTAACCCTAAAAATTATATCGAACATTTTATGAGGATGAAAGTATTTGCTGCCGTTCAAGCAAGAAAGGACTTTATCTTTTATCCAATTGTTAAAACTGTCTTTGGCTTCTGAAATAGTTTGATGACTTCTTGCTTCGATTTTCGGGACTAGGGTTTTGGAGAAACTTTTTGCTGTGAATTTTTCAAAGACATTACGTTATAAATTCTGCCAAAACGATCTCAGAACTTTTTAGATTTTTATATCAAAATTTTAACACATTTAATTTTAAATACTATTTAATTTTCCGTTAATTTTTTTTATTGAAATCCATCGTAGGCTTACCACCGAAACGCAGATAAGTATTTTGGTTTTTGGTTTTTTTGGAGGAATTTTCTTTATTCTGTTGTAGGTGATCTGCAAGTTCATAGGGGTCAATAGAGCTGAACACGATCAGACACTATACCTCGGGCCCAGGACCGAAGCGGTCCCATTATATAAAGACTCTTGGTGAGTACCCAACAAGAACTTATTAATTCATAAATCCGCCACAATAAATAGAATATACTATCTGGCAAACTATTTTTTTAATAGTTAACTACTTTTTAAAAGGTTTAAAAGCATTTGTGAAACCAAGTAAAATCAAAGATCAGAGCAGAAAAGGTTACACCTACTTTAAGTCCAAGTGTTATAAATTTAATAAAAAATGTAATTACTAACATACCAGTTGAGAGCTGGAAAAATTCAGTACAGCACATTATAAAAATTGAGGACTCTTACATTTCTATACAAAACAACATAAATCCTATTGTAATTAATCTCAATGATGACTCTGATAGAAACAGAATTAAATTTAGATATTAAGATTAAAAATGTTATTATGTATAGATAATATAGTTATAAATTTATTAAAACTTTGCATATTTTTAATTTTAACGTAATTTTAGGATTATACCTACCTAAATAAACAATAAATTATAAATCTTTATATTATTAAGTCCGTCCCTAATGTTCTGTCCTTTAATACCCACTGATCCGCAGTTTTATTGTTATCGGCAGGTATAATCCATAAATAAAGGCAAAAGCTAACACGGTATACTTAAGCTTCATAAGGGGCCCATCCAAAAAAAAAGGAAGAACTACTTAGACAAAGTAGGAAAAGACTTCGCATAACGGTAGGGTTGCTAATAGGACACGATAGCCTAAGAGGACACCTACTCAAGGTAGGCTCATACATTGGGGACCCAAGTTGCAGAATGTGCGACGAGGGGGAAGAAACAGCCTACCATATCCTGTGCGAATGTGAAGCATTGAATCACAAAAGACAGGCATTATTTGGGAAACCGGAAATGAGCCCACAGGAATATATCAACCAACCAGTCTCGGGGTTATACAGACTTGTAAAAGGAACAAGGCTTATGGGAGGATTGATATAAAAGACAATGGGAGATTAGGCACAAAAAGCCCAAGAGGCTACACTGCCTCCGGTAGTGAATCGAGTCGGCTCCCAGGGAAGAAGAAGAAGAACATGGTATACTTTGAGACAAACTATATGAATCAGAGTGTCTATACCTTTTTACTTAACAACCCTTATGAATGCGAAAAGGGAGTTAATGTATATTACACAATTAATAAAATTATTTACCTTTTCCCTAAAAACATTTTGTCAATTCTGTGAGCTTTTTTATTTAAAAAACTCTTAAAATTGTCAAAATTTTTTAAAGTAAAAATTGGATCCTTATTTTAAATATTATTTAATTTACAATAAATAATTAAATTTTCACATTTTTGTACTTACCCCATACAGGCGCCAAATACTCCTTATTAATATATGAGAAAACAGTATTGGTAAAACTCCCAAAATTTATTATTCATAATAGGGGAGAGCAAAGACAAGACGTCAAAGCAAAACTTTGTGTAGTATAACGACAGCTTCTTTATTTGTTAAATACATTAATTATGAGGAACTTAGAGTTCCATGACACTTTAGTGGCCTAGATATAAGCTTAAATTTGGTATTAATACCTCGAAAGTAACTTGGTGAAATTAAGTTTAAATGGTAACATTAGGGGTTAGATTAATAACGCTATATGCTTTTGTTTGCTAAATTAATACAAAAATAATAATTTATTCAAAGAGAAAACTTGTGTTTATGCTTGGGGTTATTAGAAAATTTAATAAATGGAGTATAAAGTTCCTATTAACTGTCAGTGGGTTTTCGTTTGCTTTCAGGAAAAATTTAAGAGAGTATATGCAAATTCGCAGAATGTTAAAAATGGTTAAAAATTCAGATCAAAACGAACAGAAAAATTCACATAACAGTTTTTTTGCTTCGTTAATTTATTTCATTCAAAGCAAAAAGAAATCATACAGTGTGGTTCAAATTGGGTATAAATGGAAACTATGGGGTCATCATAAAGTAAGGGGTATACTTTAAAGTCTTATATAATTTTTAAAAAATAAGTTAGTAGCAAAAAGTAAATTTAATCTAGTTGCCTAAATAATTGGATTTTACTGTATCTATGGGAAACAAAACAGTTGTCTTGTCAGACGGTAATCATCGCAACTTACAGAATTATTATTAAAGTAAACCACACGTAAACGTAAATTCAAACAATTTAAACTTTAATAATATGGATCTACAAACAAGAATTAGTTTAGTACAAAGTTATTACGAATACGGTAGAAGTTACACTGCTGAGATTAGAAAATTTAAAAGAACAGGGGATGCAACTGACCTACCGAGATCAGAAAGACCAAGAATTTGCGATGTCAAGTTGCAGAAGTTCTTCGGGAAAGTCAAAACTAATCCGCTAGCAATCAGTAGTGCGAATTCGATATCTAAACGACTGCAAATGCCATACACCACGGTTTGGAAAATTTTGCGCAAAATTCTAAAAATGTATCCATATGCACTGAAACTGCTGTTTAAACTAAGGGATGCCGATTTTCCTATCAGATATGATTTTTTTACGAATATTTGCTCAGATGGAAATTGAACCCGAATGGCTATCCCGTATTTTATGGACAGATGAGGCCCATTTCTATTTAAATGGTAAAGTCAATACGCAAAACTGTAGATTATAGTCAACAGATAATCCACATGAAATCGTTCAGAAAGGTTTTTATGATAAGAAAGTCACCGTTTGGTGCGGTTTTACAGCTAATTTTATCATTGGTTCATACTTCTTTGAGGAAATACAGAATGGAGGTGCCGTATCTGTAACTGTTACTGGCGAACGATACTTGCAGATGTTACTAGACTATGCCATTTCACGTATACAAAACAAGCACCAAAGAATTGACAATATGATTTTTAGGCAGGACGGAGCACCGCAGCATATTTACCGACCATCAGTTAAAGGATTGTTAACTGCTGTTTTTCAAGGTCGTGTTATAAGCAGACATTTTGTAAATTCATGGCCTTGCTATTAGAGAGCAAATTTCTGCAATTCAACCAGAAATGCTAAATAACGCTGTGTACAATTTCGAGGAACGATTGGTAATCGTACATCAGCAAAATGGACGACATATCGAACATTTGCGTTAACCACTGTTAGATATATGAAATCTCATTATTAAGGTAATCGATTTTCTTTCACATTTTGTTGTTAACTTAGTTTGTTAAAAATACATAATAATCTGAAATATATCCCTTACTTTATGATAACCTTGTATTTTGGAAACCATAAAAAATGGAAAATTGGTGAAAAAGGAAAAGTTGTAGGGTACCAATCCAATGCCGCTCTGAGTATAATTTTATCCTTTTTCAGTATTGAGATATTTTTAAAAAATCAAAAAGTTGCATTTTCAAAAAAGTGCTGTATTTTGTTATTTTAAAATATTTTTAAAATCTGTAAATACATTATAAGGACAACTTTTTAAGGGCAACGAATATTTTTTTTTCGACGTTTCGGTTCTAAGATATTATTATTAACTTTTTTTTCTTATGGCGGCCTATTTATTTTTTCGCCTAATTAAAAAGAACATTTTTTCTTTTATGTCAAAAAACGACAATGTTCATTTATCGCTGAGTTGGCCATGGCTACGGAGGCCATTAACCGTACAAAACAATTGCCTAATACTTCAGCGTTATATTACTGACAACTCTACAAAATATTTACGTAAACATTTAATTTTACGTTTTATTTTGTCTGTATTTAGTAGTTTCATTTGTAATTAACTTTTAATTTCCATGCGCTATACCAGTAAAAAAAATTGATATATTAGAAAGTTATATTAAATATTAAAGAAATACAAATCTTGCCTCCGCCAGTTATTTGGAACTGTGTCCTGAGAAACAACAGCCAAGTGTAAGATCATTCGCCCAGCTTGTCATAAACCTTAAAACTCATGGAAGTTTTGAAAAACCAACGCCAAAAAACTATTAGGACAATCAAGCCTGTGATGATAACATTAAAAGGCATTTTAATGCGAACCTGACGTCGTTGATCCGAATAGCTGCAACTGATATACGTATACCAAGGAGTACCATTAAGAGAGTCCACAAACAATTAAATATTGTCCACATATCCTGTTGACACCATACATCATTCAGTACTTGTTCTCGAGGTACTATAACTTTTACGGACGGTAATATCTGCTCTTCCAAAAGATTTAAATACATTTAGCCTGTTAGTGTATGGTTGTAAATAAATGGTCCTGTCGGCAATCCGTATGGATAAGCACTAGGTAATAAATAAAAAATTAGGTTTGGTACAAAGGGTTATTACAAGCCAATAACAAAAAAACGGGAAAGAGACCCATTTTCACCCCAAGAAATCTTAAATATAAAAGTAGTTATTAATAAACAAATGAATTACGTCTAGGCGAAGAAAAAAATTAATTGACATAATCGAGCGTTTTTCCCGAAAGCAAATGTTCTTGATATAATGTCAAATTATTCTCTTGTTTGCTTCAATAATCAAAGAGATATTTTAGGAACGTTGCTTTTATGCGCACAAACTAATTAATTAACAGTTTAATTAGAAATTGGTATTTGGTAAACGTATGTTATTAGAGGGAAACTGATATTATTTTGATCGAATTTAACACGAAGCTTCAAACATAAACATATCCCTAAACTTGATAGAATTAATTATATTTTCCCGGATTAAATAAACAGTAATATAAAGTAAAAGCTGAATCGTGATTCTCTTTATATAAGTTAATTATTATCCTGCCCACCCTCGTTCTGTTAATTATAATGTTTTTTAAACGTCAGTAAATCCGTCATTACTCGACTGTGTAGGCGACCGCGAAGTTTTATTTTTCCTCCGTCGGAGCTTTATTTTTCACTTTTCCGCTGGCGAAGGAAAAAGTTATCATAGCGATATAGATACAAAAAAACAACGTCAACAACTTATGTCTATTAAAATAAAAACAAAACTAAAATTTTTATTTATTACTCAATTGAGCAAATTGGTTATTATTTGATCGAACTTACTTAATAAGTGCTTATCGATACGGAATTAAAACGGAATCGAAGACCCAATTTTAAAAGAATAATCAATTATTGTTGGCTGTGTCCACTGACAGCTTTATGTAACATTACTATAGCGTAACTATTATTTTATATGAAAGCAAAGTTACTTTTCGTGGCTTGCTCTCTATTACCAGCCTCGCTCCGTTCGGCTGCTTAAACACGGGCTCGCCATAAAAAGTATCACTTTTTCTTTAAAAAAATAATGTACTATTTAAAACCATAATAATTGATAAAGTACCACTTTTCTAACACGTTAAAAAAAATTAAATATGAGTGAAAGAAAGTGCATCCAAAATCGCGAAGTAGCCTCTGGACCTGTTTTGTTAAACGTAATTATGGCTACGCAAATAACATTGTGGTTTGGGACGTTAAATTGACTACTAATTTAAGAGAAAAACCAACAAAGTATGAATTCTAAACAAGAAAACACGTTGTTTTGTACGTTAGAAGCAATAATTAACACGGCAGATAATGCATCCCAAAATTTACTTTCAGAAAAATCAAAAGAGTAACATTGTCAAAATACAGTATGTTTATATCAGGTAACCAAATAAGTTCGTGCGGTTGCTATATATCGCACATTGCCATGGATATTGTTTATGTTGTTGATCAATAGCGATTGTTTCTTACCTGTTGTTACTTTAGTATGAATCCTTTTTTTCTCACACACATAAAAGTTGCTGAAAATTGTTACATTCCTAGTTTTAATAATTGAAAATGGCGACGAATAAAACAGTAATTCGAAGTTGTTTACTGTATGAGTACAAACTTGGTACAAAAGCTGCAGCGGCGGCGCGAAAAAGATGAATCGCATTCGGAGATGATGCCGTTAGTGATCGAACAGCACAGAAGTGGTTCAGTTCTCAGTTTGAGCGATGAACCGCGCTCAGAGAGACCAAAAATCATGAACAACGAGGATCTTCGACAGGTTGTGAACGCAAATTCCAGGACAACGTGCCAAGAACTTGCAGAAATGTTTAATGTAAGTCCTGAAACTATGCAGTTGTATCTTCATCAGCTAGGAATGCGTGGAAGTTAAGCAAATGGGTACAACATGAATTGACAAATGATAACAAATTAAGTCGTCTTACCATTTGTTCGGCAAACATTTCACGCAACGCCAATGAACCATTTCTAAATCGGTTATTAACCTGCGACGAAAAATGGATCTTGTATTTGAATTCTAAGCGTTCGTATCATTGGTTGTCGCCTTCTATTCGGTACCACACACGCCCAAGGCTTCCTTGCACCTAAACAAGGTTTTGTTGTGTGTTTGATGGACAGCAACTGGAATTGTTCATTATGAGTTTTTGGAAAGGGGTCAGTCAACCCATCACTGCTAACTTGTATTGTGAGCAGCTTCAACGAGTACAAGCAGCACTCATCCAGAAACAGATTTTTTTAATCAATCGAAAGAAAGTGATATTCTTGCCAATAATGCAACGCAAGCCTCTTACCCCAAGAGTGAGCCGAGAAAAAATTTCTGAACTTTGCTGGGAAACGTTACCGCACCCGCCATATTCTCCCGACATTTCGCCAAATGATTATCACCTTTTTTGTCTCTTGACAACTGTATGAGGCACTGACAGTTTACAACTCGGGATGGTGTAATAAATGCAGTCCGCCAATTTTTTGACTTCAAATCTAGGAAAAAGGTCATTGAGTGTGATGGTAATTACTTCGACGAATAAATAGTGTCTTATTGTTTCTCAATAAAAATTTATATTTTTTTACTAGAAACCGCGCGAACTCATTTCGTTACCTGAGAGAATGGCGTCGCACGAAACAGGTAATAGTAATTTTATATTATTTACCTTATAAAATGAACATTTATAAGTTTAACAATTAAACTTAAATAGGTAGGTTATTGTTTTCAGTTATTATGATCGTAGAAAAATTATTGTATGAAACTCATACATAAAGTTTCTTTATGTATGAGTCTCCTCACTTGTGAGATGATGATGAGCGCCAATTTCTCATGCGTAAAAAAGACCTACTTTATGTACTTATTGCGTAAATTAGTATTGTTACTTAGATTTAGAGTTTAAAATATATTATGTTATTAAATTTAATCACTTTGATTAACACACTGGCTTTAGTAAATTTTTAAGTTATGGATCCTATTCTTGAAGAAAGAGACCGTAGAAATCTACGGCTGCTATTACCCCTTTGTTGGACAAAAACCAAACAGACAAAAGTTAAAGGGAGCTAAATCTGGTAATAAAAAAGGATGGTTCCTTTAATTTTTTGCGTTACCTTGATTAAAAAAAAATTCTATTCGGCATACCGAATGAAATTTGACATCCAGTTGGTCCATATATTTACAATAATTATTTGACTTTGTTATTTAACCAATTTGAGGGTAATCCACAAACAAAATTCCTTTTGCATCCCAAAAGACTGATCGATTTCAGGACCTTATTTCGCCTTGAAGCCAAAGTATTAGATTTATACCACTGCTTTGTGTTCTGTTTTGATTCAGGATCATGGTCTTAAACCCAAGTCTCATTCTCAGTGATGAAGCGAAGCAAACCTTTTAAACCGCCTCAAATGTTGCTGAGAAAGTCACATTCGAATGTATTTTTTTGGCCAATACACCAGTTTGTAAGGCCATCATACCAAAAAAAAATGTATTTTTGTTCCTTTGTTACCCAAAACTTAAGCTAATTACACTGCCTAATAAAATCCCTAGGACGTCTAACGTCTACTATCGCCTAAATTCAAGGTAGCTAAAAAGATCTTGTGACCGCTGTCATAAAACTGGTCCTGAGATCTAAAAAATAAGAAATAAAGAATGATAAGATCGAAACTCAAGGTTATCCACAAGCTCCTGTTATCGTTGTTATAAGATTGCAAAAGGATTGCAGAGTTAAAAGGTCAAAATAACCTTTAAGAAATCGTAGCAACGCTAATGGTCGGTCACATGAAAAGTGGTCCTGGTGCCGGCATCCGTGGTGGGTATGGCACAGGTGGTATATTTGATCGGGACAATTAATCCAGAGATGAGAACTGGAGATGTTCTATTCCTTACTGCGTAAACACCAATTGCTTGAAGAAATAAAGGTAACAGATGTAGAGAAGCGAAACCAGCAAGAGCCAAAGGCGACGGTGATAAATTCGCGATTAGGATGAAAGCGCTTGTAGAGGCGCCTTATGTGTTTAAGAAGGCAAAGTAACTGGAACTGTTAAACAAACTAATTAATGATTTTGAATATAATGACTTAGCTTGGTTCTATAAGCCAACAAGTGAGATCAAGGGTCATCTTCAAAAGAGGCAGTGTAACAGTCTTATGACAAACATAAATGGTTATGTGATAGGATGGAAGAAATAATTTTCTTGAATTATTACAGGTTTTTTTTGTAAGACGTAGTATAGAATGATCTAGTTAGTGTTTCTAGAACTATATGGAACCGGTGGATTAATGTATATAAAGACCGTGAGGTCAACCGTTAAGATCGGACATAGTTGTGATATTGCTAAGTAATGAATAAAGTGTTGTTAAGTTTTACAGCATGCAAGCGAAACTCTGCTTCATATCATAAACAACCGCTTGAAAAATTTTTTACTTCCACAGATTCCCGACGAACAGACAGGTTTCATGCTAGGAAAGGGAACAAGGGAACAAATCCTGAATGTAAGGGAAATAATAGAAAAAGCATACGAATTTATTGTAAAAACTTATTTATGCTTTGTCCACTACAGATTCGACTGTGTAAAATGAAAGAATTTCTGGCTTATCTCGGAAAACATGAAAGTACCAAAACATATGATTATTTTGCTTAAAAATCTCTACAACAGTTGCGGGAAGGTGAAAGTCAACAACACGCTATCTAAGTCTTTCAGTCCAAAGTGCGGTGTAAGACAGGGCTGTATTGCGTCACCGATACTCTTCAGTATATACGGAGAGTACATCATGAAAAAAGTTCTGCAAGGTTGGCGAGGGGGTGTAACCATAGGAGGAAAAAAAATTACTTACCTTAGATATGCAGATGACACCTTAATACTAGCTCGTTCGGAAGAAGAACTCACGGAAATCGTGAGAAAGTTGGATAGGATCAGTAGAGAACATGGTCTTACGTTGGACAAAAAGAAGACGAAAATTATGATAATAGACCGCAACCCTGCCAATGTTGGACAGATCAATGGTTTTAAAGTGGTTGAGTAATTTAGCTATTTGCGATCGCTTATCACAAACAAAGACGGCTGTGATGAAGAAATCAAACGCAGACTAGTCATGGCACGTAACTAAACAATAAAACTAACTAGAATATGGAAAGACTCTTTGATCTTTTCTATCGCCACATAGGCCTCTGAGACCTGGACTTTAAAAATGGCCAATCAAAGAAAAATAGTTGTTTTTGATATGTGGGTCTACAGAAGAATGCTCAGAATATCATACACAGAACATTGTACTTACGTGTCAATTCTTAAGAAACCAAAAATCACCACAAGGCTATCAACTAGGATAAACCAATCATACCTACGATATTTTGGACACATCTTAAGAAGAACTGATGGACTGGAAAAACTTATTGTGGAGGGAAAGATTAATGGTAAACGACCAAGAGGTAGGTCTCCGACGCGTTGGGTGGATCAAACCAAAGAATCATTGGTCACAGTCTGCAAGAAGCTTGTCTTGCAGCTTAAGACAGAGAAGGATGGAGAAATACGATTCGAGCAATAGAAACATGATATCACCATGCTCTCCCGAGAGCAAAAAGGACAAGAGAGAAAAGTTTTACAGAGTATTTAAATTGTCGGACCCACCTATGAAAAGTAACTTAATCGTAACAATACTCTTGGGCGTTAAATAATGATAAAAATTACATTTTATTCTTTTACACTAAACCGAGTTATAGTTACTTACTTCTAAGGCACCTACAAATATATTTTAATAATTTGTACTTAAGGTAAGCTAATTATATTTTTTATGCCTTATATTGAGTTGTGTTTCCAAGCTAAATTAAAATAGTTTTATTACTTGGCTTTAATTTTCAGTGCTTTATATTATATAATTGCTTGAATATTTAAGTACAAAATGTTTTAATTTAATTTAATTTAAGTCTCGTCGTTTTTGTGAAACTCCATTTCATTTTCCATTAACAATGTTTTCTGCAAAGTTAGAAAATTAATTTTTGACTCAGTGACTATTTAACTAGTTTAATTTAAAAGCTTTTAAAGGCGGTTCCATTTTAATTTTTAGTTTACTGTTAAAATATAAGGTAAAATTTTCATCTTTTAAAATTATTTCTTTGAAACTCGAATTTGCCGGTTGGTGCTTTATGATATAAGTATTTAATGTAAAAATATATGAATAAATTACTTTTAGGGATTAAAAATTATGAAAATTGCAAAAATGCTCGGATTCGTCCATTTATATTTTTAGTTGCGCAATATTTATACAGTATGTTCCAAACTTGGGATATGACTGTATTAATTGCTTATACATACATAACAAAATTAAAAATATTTATGTTTCTTTGGGATTTAAACAACTCTAAAAAACATATTCTATATTATGTATTTAAGAAAATATGGTAAAATTTAAATATATAAATATTTCATAAAGACTTATTTACCAGAAATTTTATAATATTTTATTAAATGTTAAAAATTTTCTGCTTTACTCAAATATCCAAACAATAGGAAATTTAATTTTCATTTATATTTTGCGTATCAAAGATTTCATCTCTTCAAGTGGTGGGTGGTTATCGCAGTCACTTTCACTGCAAACAAAGCAAGTCGGTGAGCAATAAAGGCCACTTTTTCTGTAGCCATATGCTGAACCGCATCCTGTTTTGCAGGCAGCAAAATATGATTTTTAAGACGTTTTTAGGTGCTGCCGGTTGCGTCATTTTTACTGATTTAAATAGTCGTCTTTTTACAAACTCTATTTTTCAGGAGTGATTAAAGAATTAATTTTCCATTACTGGACTTGTAAGTAGACTCTACTCTGATAATAAGAAATATTTTTTTTAAACTCCCCAAAAATAATGCCCCTCAACGAGTATATTTAACAAAAACTATGTTAAGTAAATATGGGAATATTAAGAAAGGACATATTTTATTTACTTATGCATTCACTGGATGTAATACTACCTTCGAATTTCATAATGAAGAAAAAAAATATATTAAGATTTTTAATATTGATTATAAATTACGTGCAGCAGCTACAACTTTTATGGTTAGAAATCAAGGTAAAAAGTACTTTTCAGTAAAGGTATGAGTTTTATACTCACAATGTATGGTGCTAAAACTGCCTGAATATACTCCGATACAAATGTTTCATTGCGTGCATAAGCTTTAAAAGATAAAAGCGTACAACTTTCACTACCTCCGACAGAGGATGCAGCAAAACAACATAACAAAAGAGTCTACTCACAAATCCAGTAGAGAAAAAATTAATTATACGATTATTTAAAACCAGTAAAAATGACGCAATGAACAACAGGATGCGGTTCACCATGTGGCTGCAGAAAAAGTTACCTTCATTGCTCACGGTTTGCAGTGTTTGCAGTGGAAGTGACTGCTATAACCACCCACCACTTGAAGATGAAATCTACGAGACGCAAAATAAAAATGAAAATTAAATTTTATATTTTTTGTATATGTGATTAAAGCAGAAAATTTTTAGCATTTTATTAAATATTTTATAAATACTAATAAAAAACTTTTCATGAAATTTTATTTATTTAAATATTATTAAATATTATTAAATTTTTTAAATATCTAGTATATAATATGTGTTTAAATTTATTTAAATTCTAAAGAAATATATAAACATTTTTAATTTTTTTGTGTATATTCATTAAATATTATTAAATTTTTTAAATATCTAGTATATAATATGTGTTTAAATTTATTTAAATTCTATAGAAATATATAAACATTTTTAATTTTTTTGTGTATATTCATTTTGGGTCAATATTATACAAAAAAAATCTTATAATCAATTATTACAGCCCAGAAATTAAATAAAATTTCTGCTCTTAAAAATTAAAGTTCACGATATCTTCGGAACTATGAAAAATACGAGAAATTATTATAAAACTGTTTTTTAGGAAGTCGAATTTTCTACAAAAAAGATTCTGTGTCATAATTAGGAAAATTGATATTTAAAAAGTTACAGCGATTTAAAAAAATGTTTCATTTACATGTCATATGTATTGTTTAAACAATAAAAATATTTGTTTGCCCGTTCAAAAGGTTTTTGATTTTAAATAATATATAAAAAAATCAAAATTGGAGCTGTTCTTGAGAACTTCCAAATTTTGGCAGTTTTATGTATACATTGCCGCTGCTAATATTATGCTGATAATTTGATGTAAGACATTTTTGACCCTTGCGAATCTATTCCCTGTGTCCAGATTTCCAAATACAAAAAAAATAAAAAGTCTTTTTGACACGCTGTATATTAAAAAGTCAGAATTAATAACGAAAAATGTCGTTGCGAACAAAAACTGCCCTATGATGAAATCGTTTTTATGGTGTGGGTGCATCAATAAATCAAAGACAAACTTTTGTACTGACTTTTCATTTTCACTTGTTTAACGACACAATTTAAGTACAACGCCAAAGACAAATAAAACATATAGATGCATACAACATACAAAAAAAAAGATACAATAATTAATACCAGTGGCTGTGTAGCAATTATTATATTTAAAAATGACCTGTTTTATTTGGATCGATGAATGGCATTATTTTTGTCAGCTGTATACTGTTAGTTTAACAATATAAAAAACAAAGCCAAAAAAATGGTGTTTAATTTTATTTTATTAATTATTTCAAGAACGAAAAAGAAAATCAAAGATCACCTGTAAACATACAAGAAGAAGTAGATAAATCACTTTGAATTGGTTGAGTAAATTGTGCAAAAAGTTGTAGATGAAAAATGGACAATCTTATTTCCAAAAAAGTAAAAAAATGCAAACGAAAGAAGCCAAAGACTAAAAATTTAAGTGAATCTGTAAAAATGGAAATAGGGGATAACATTTATGGATTGTATAGACTAAAAACAAATGTAACACATGCGGTTTTAAAGGATGCTTTAAAACAACGCTTTATCAAAATTAATTAAAAGCTTGGGTTTTCACTATAAATTTTTTTAAAAATAGGCGATATTTTTGCGAACTGCCAAATATCGTAAGCTAACGTGTTTACTTTTTAGGGATATAACAAAATTAAGAAAAGTAGTATTTTTAGATAAAACTTGGATAATTTCAAATGGAAGTGGATCAAAATATTGGCAAGATGAATCTTAAAAGGGCGTTAAAAGAAAAAAAGGATGTGGCCAGGAAAAACAATTAATTGTTTTACATGCCAAGTCTTTAACGGAATCCGTTCCAGGTGCAGGTTTAATTTTTTTTTCTAAATCTAAAAGTATGGACTATCATGACAATATGAATTGTGAAATGTTTAAAAAATGGTTAAAGGAACAGTTAATGCCCAATTTGAAAATGCAATGGATTTTTAATTAAAAAGTGTTTAAGTACATGTATGTGTATTGGAAAGGGTGCAAGAGAAAAAATTAAAACATTTAGTTTTAATTTGCAATTCTTTGTACACCATGCTATATTGTAGGGTGGACCTTTATTTTGAGACCACTTCGCAGAAAAGAGGAGCAAAAGCTTTAAAAAGCCTTGTAGCTAGCTTCTTGCACACCAGCTAAACTAATTTGATTTAGAGAAAAGAAAAGAAGTTAACCTTGTAAAGAGACCTGTATTTTCCAAATTTTTAAAACTATGCAGGGTGTCTAATATAAAAATGAAAAGTACATGACATTTCTGGTGAAACTAGAATTTCAAAAAATTTAAAAAATATGTAAAAAAATTGCTTTTAAAAAATTTACCAACAATACCGAATTTTAAAATCTTAACCTTAAAATTAAAAAAATTTTGCCGTACAGAAAGGGGTTAAGGTGTTAAAAAGAACTGACGAGTAATTTACGAATAACGTTGTTTTTAGACGAATATTACATTAGGAGAAATGTTAATTAGCTATTTGCTAAAATATTTAATTGTTATGAAATGTTATGAAAGCAACCTAATAAACTGCTGTTCAATGCAGCTGCAACTGAATATTTTTTGGTTAATTCTAAATCGTTATTACTCTTCAAAAATATAAAAACACAAACTGCGGTTTTCACCGTTTTGTAGGAAAACTTTTTTGTAGAAAAATAGTTATTCTAATTTTTTAAAAGAGGCTCTGTTTTTATTCTACAGGGTGTAAAAGAAGAATCCATTTTTATACAAAAACTTTGTCAAAAGCAGCAGTCCACAAAAAACATATTTCTTGTTTTTAATTTATATTACGTGACCTGATGGGGCCAAACTAACCTCGGATTCGGACTCAGCGACCTCAAAAACATAAAGACACCATGATCAAGCCTTTCTGAGCTGATTTTTTTTCTGGGGCTGTGTAATTTTGCAGGCTTGCGGTGGGGTCAAACTAACAACAAATTCGTATTCAGTGACCTCAAAAACAGAAGTATACACTGTTCCAATTTGAATGAAATTAGTTTTGCAGATTTGTCCTTGAAATGCCCTTGACCTTGACCTGATGAGGTCAAACTGCCTCGAATTCGGATTCAGCGACCCCAAAAACATAAAGATATCATAGTTGGGCCTTTTGGATCTTTAGTGTGGATGCGATTAATTTTTAAACTTTGACCTTAAAATGCTCTTGATCATAATCCGGTGGAGTCAAACTGACCACAAATCCTCAACTATGTATCCAATTTTTTTTCAATCCTATTGTTTTGTTATTCGGTTTTTTAAAACTCTTTATTTTTTTAAACCCTTAAAAAAACCTCTTTATGTACGCCCTGCACAAACTAACATTTACTTAAAAAATATTTTTTTATGTCAAATTTAGTTTTGGTATTTAGAAAAATTTTCTCGTTAAGTTATAAAATTGACAGCAGGCAAAAAGCGACGCCAAAATTGATTTTCGGTTTCAAAAATATCTTATTTGTTACCTGCAGACTTAAAATCGTTGGACAAAAATTTGCAGAAAAAAATGACTCTTCTTTATTATTATTTTTTAAGCTCACGAAGGTTTATTATATAATATGTATATTATATCCTACTCATTATATATACATATATAGACCTAAGTACCAAAGTACCGTGAGTGCCGGATTTTCCGGTGTTTAATCCATTTCTTTCCAGTTGTTTCGTTTACGTTGTCCAAGCACTAAAACATGCAAATGTTGCATTTCACAGCACCTTTTAGACAACGCGGTAGTGCCACCACGGACGTTATTTTAAATAACTGCTATCTAAAAGTGTCTCCCCGGCTCTGGGAATCGAACTGACCACCATGCTACCGGAGAGACAGAGACATACAGGAGGATTCGGGAGGAATGGGCCAAATTCTAAGGGTGTAATCTATGCATCAAAATAAATAATATTGTTAAACCAAAATATCCAACATTATTATTGTTTTAAATAAATCATTGCTTTAGTAATTTTTTAAAAATACCGCCACTGACTTCCAAACACTTCCTACTTCGTTTAAGAATGGCCCGGGTGGCTTTTCTAATTAATTCATGCCTTTCTTTAATATTAAGTGTAGCATTTCTGATGCGTCTATTTAATACATCCCTAGTATCTACTTTTACTTTGTATACATCATTTTTAAACCTACCCCATAAATTATAATCCGACGGCATGAGGTATGGCGATGTAGGAGGCCAACTAATAGAACCACCGCGACCAATCCAAACCTCTAAAAACCTTTGGTCCAAATATTGCTTTACACGATGATCGAAATGGGCAGGCGCTCCGTCGTTTTGAAAATACATTTAAATTCTAAAGTTCAGAGGAAGTTCCTCTAGTAATCCTTGTATTTCATTCTGTAAAAAACATAAGAAGTGATCCCCTGTAGGACGATTTTTTTTAAAGAAAAGGGCCAATTAAATTATTATCGATCATGCCGCACCACACGTGGTAAAAATTATTTTCGACTATTGCGTGGGGTTTTCGTCCGACTGTACATGGTAGTATCGATTATTATTGATGCCGTCACGGGTGAATTTAATTTTTTGAACAATAACACCATATATTACAGAAAAGCTTAATTAATGCAATATTTAGTTTTTTCATTATAACTTGAAAACAAATAAGTATTGGAAAACAACATTTGAGTTTTTCCTATGATTTTGATGCATAGATTACACCCTTAGAGTTTGGCCCATCCTGTATATTAGTCATAATAGTAATCACAAAGGGCAACAGTAGTAGACAGCAAACACCACAACCTTTACTAAAGCCTCCTTATTTATATTTACCTGCCCAAACTAAGCCGTTGGTCTAAATACTGAACTCTAAATTATATTACAGATAATCTATATAATCCACGTATATTATTAATAACCCCTCTCAATACAGAAGGAAACTGCTTTCAAATTTATTGTTAAGAGATCCTTTATATTTCTCGTGGCCCAAACAATAAAGGAAAATACAACGAAACAATAAAGGAACAATTTGGATCTGATCACTCAGATTACGAAAATCACTTTCAGCAAAGTCTATAGTATGTGATTAACTGTCAGTCAGAAATGAGGAAAACAAAGGGTATTTGTAAAAGGTAAATAATATATTTTTAATTGCTAGGGGAGAAACAATAAAGAAAATATAAAAATAATTTATTACGTATTTCAGTTAATACAGGGTTTTTTGTTTTTCAGGTGATCTGCAAAAGGGCCAATCGATCCTGTGCGATCTTATCTGGGATGTAGCCAAAAAAAGATTTTTTAATACATAAACCAGCTCCAACGAAAAGGGGGAAAAAATAAACCCCCCATTTTAAAATTCAAAAAATTTTTTTAACCTTTAAAAAAAAAAAAAAAAAAAAAAAAAAAAAAAAAAAAAAAAAAAAAAAAAAAAAAAAAAAAAAAAAAAAAAAAAAAAAAAAAAAAAAAAAAAAAAAAAAAAAAAAAAAAAAAAAAAAAAAAAAAAAAAAAAAAAAAAAAAAAAAAAAAAAATTTTTTTTTTTTTTTTTTTTTTTTTTTTTTTTTTTTTTTTTTTTTTTTTTTTTTTTTTTTTTTTTTTTTTTTTTTTTTTTTTTTTTTTTTTTTTTTTTTTTTTTTTTTTTTTTTTTTTTTTTTTTTTTTTTTTTTTTTTTTTTTTTTTTTTTTTTTTTTTAGAACATATTTATAAATAAACAGATATTACCGAGTAAGTGCGGAAAGTTGTATTTCCTGCAAGTCAAGGCCGTTGCCTGAACAACGTTATGCGGAGTTCGGACAACTTCATAATTTTGACATCCTATTTTGGTCACAATGAGTAGTTATTTAAGGTAAAAAGAAAGTTACCTATATGACTGATTCCGAGAGTGTCCTCTCGGATATGTTTCATTGTGCAAAACGTCGTTAATTTTCCACTTATCCGGTCAATTTAGACATGCAAAGGTACAAAAATTCGCATAGAGATAAAAATTGGTAGAAATGTTTGGAACACCATTATATGTAAAATCTAAAAAGTCCCTATTGATCCCGTACCTGGAAAAAAAATATTTAAGGTCAAAGGTCACAAAAATGGACTTTTTGCGTTTTTTAGCAAAATGGTATGTTTATTCAAAAAATTAGTTTAAACAAAAATTGTAGATCATTAAATTATCTATAAAATCAATGTTAAAATACTTTTTCCTTAAAGCCTCTGTTTCTAAGATATAACGGTTCAAACAGTTGAAAAAGTTGTATTTTCATAATATGCACACGTTTCCAAGCCGACTGTGAGGTAGTGTACTTAGTGCGTTTTTTTTTTGGGTTGTGATCCTGTTTAATTATAAAATATGAAATAATAAAAAAATAGTACTAAAAATAATAAAAGCGGTGAAATTTTTAAAAAATTGGGAAAATTATACTTCAGAATTATAATCGTCTAATACTTCTGCTTCCTCTTCCTCTTGTACTTCTTCTCGTTCCTTCGGCCCTATTCTTCTTCCCTTCTTCTTCCCCTTCTTCTTCATCTTGTTGGGTGCAAGAAAATTGCCTCAATAGCGATGCATCACATGTTTTCTCGTTGACATCATTCGAATACTGTGCTGTTGGTGATTCAACATTGGAGCACGACTGGTCTGACATCTAGTACATGCTAGAGAACAAAAAAATTCAATTATTTTGCAGCTTAATTTAGCACTACATCCCTTTTTACCGTTGCAAAAAATTGTGTTAAGGAGTTTCTCCAGCGCAGGTGGGAGTAAAGTCTGGACTGGCTTCAATGAATTGTCTACCAGCGTTCAACCCCAGTCTCTTGGGTCTAGTTGATAACCAAGCCACATTTGAACTTGACAATATACCCGAAATAGATGTTGATGATCAGAAGCAGAGGTTGGAAAAAGACAAGGAGATATAAGCAAAAAAGTGATTTTGGCCAAAAATTTCTCCCCCGGGAAAAAATGTAAAAAAAACTTTAAACGTAAAAATTGTTAAAATTTGCAAAATAAATAATAAAAAAATAAAAATTTTAACAAATTCAAATAAAATGGAAAAATCCAAATCTATAAAAGATACAAAAAACGTATGAAAACAAAATTGTGGCTCTAACAATTTTAAATAAATAGGTTTCTATAAATTATTTTATTAAAAGTTATAGTTGTCGAGTTACAGCTAAAAATAAACAAAAATTAATATATATTACATACATATAACACCGATATAGACGTGGTAAATATTTATATTTTTTTTAATTAAATTAATATTTAAACTTTAATATAATTGTAAATTTTAAACCAGTTAATAAATTGGTTAGTGCAATCAATTGTATTTAAAAGGTTTTAAGCCTTAAAAAAGAAGATAGCTAAATAAAGAAATGTTTTAAAAGTTTTACCCTAAATAATCTGCCTTCATTTTTGAGGTTATGGTATCCCCCCTCCTCCCTGGCACCTGCCAGTTTAAATATCCTTTATTAAATTTTGCGATATCAGGTGCCATATATATCAGATGTGAATATTGCTAAATTGAAAATAGTAGTTGATAAAGTAGCGTTATCATTATCCGGATTAATAATTTTGTTGGGTACTTCTTTCTTTATTAAAAAATAGACCAACAAACTGGACTTTTATTTCTAAACTCTAAAAAAAATTAGATCTAATCTTTTACTTAGTTAGAACATAAGGAAAAATATAAAGAGTGCCCAAAAATTAAAAAAATTAAAATAACCTTTTAGATAGAAGAGAAGCTAGCCAGTTGGTTAGATCAGTGCCATAAAACAAAATATTTAAAAAAAAATATTAAAAACATAACAAATTGTACAAAATAGCAACGATCTTTGACAGAAATCTTCAATTCCAAAAAATGCAAGTGAAACGGTTTTTAAATTTAGTCAACCACATCTAAACAATTGGTAGTAATTTTGAAGAAAGAAGAAAAATAAAATATATTGATCTAACAAGTTTTTTAATCTTTTACAAAAAATATCTGCATAATCAGTTTTGCCATTTATAATCATTTATTACTTTATAAGAAAGGAATCCAATACGGACTCCAGAGAAATATCTTGACGTTATAGAATGCATCGCTATATTCAAAAAGCATGTAATTCCAGAAATGTCTCTTAAAGTATGTCCGCAAATGCATAAGCAATCTTCTCGATCGAAAAACGTTTTTATATGCAATATATGCAGTCTTTACCCCAAGAGATATAACCTTTGAGGTCGCCAATTTAGATGGCTGAGATGGTCAATTTGATGCCTTTATTTATTTTTTTTTTTATTATGTTTTAGTCAACGCAGAACATATTTTTAAAAATTATGTTATATTAGTATTATCATACTCTGCCATAGATTAATAAATTTATACAAATTTAAAACATTTTATTACCTAGACAATGTATTTTTTACTTGTTTTTGTGATGCGTACAGGTAATTTTTGAAAATACCATTACCACTTGTTTGACGATTTAACAATCTTGGTTTCCATAGATTACATGAGCCTGGCAGTTTGATCGGTTAAATCCGCCACTTGTTTGTCAAATACATTTATATTTTTGCGATTTTCAAATACTTAGAAATATATTTTTTTCTATATCGGATAATTTACTTAAGAAGCTAAAGTCGTAAAAAATCTTTAACTATTATCGACCATTTTGACCAAACGTATGACCAACAAATAATCATTTTTTAAATTTTGTTGCCCACGTCTTTTTCTGATTGACCTTTCACCAAAACCCAGGGGTTTGGGATTTTTTCCCGGTTGACAGTTTCAAACTACTGTAAATGGTTGGTGGTTAGTATGCATACAGTCAACCGGAAGCAACCTGAAGATGCCAACCGCTCATGATGGCGAAACGTCAAGTCAGCCAGACAATCGACGCCGGCCTAACAGCCCAAAAACCATTAAAACCTTAGACAATGGCCGCGAAAGCCTTTCACCACATAATCGTTGGTTCAAAGCAAAAAGATTAAAAGATTTTTATTTTTTTTTTGTTTGAAGATAAGCAAAAATAAAGAACTCACAACATTTAAATTCCTTTTTTCAATATTTTAAAAATACAGAAGGGAAGTGTATGTAATTATTATAAATTCAAAAAACGAACAGATATAGAATCTTAGACAAACATATGCATTAACGAGCTTCCATTAGAATCATGTGCTAGCGAAATTGACTATCTCTTTAAATAAGAAAGTGTACTGCGAAAACTTTTAATTAAGTAGACAGACAATAACAGCAAGCAACAGCCTACAGATTACTATTCGTGGTATATTTGGCATAAGCATAAATAACAATAAAAAATATTACAAATCTTAAAAAGAAAATTAGGGAAAATCTTTGCGGACACTTTCGTTGCTGGTTTAACTGCTCCAGTCGTGTGTCTGGATACCATGTTTTGACAAAAAGTCCTAAAGTTACCATTTTTTTACTTTATTTCCAAAAAATCCTAATAAAGTTTTTAAAACTATAACATAAAAAACCAACATATATAAAGAGAAAAATTACGGACAAAAATTTACAACTTTCCTCTCCAAAATTACGATAGTTATCATTTATTAATTTAGTAACAAAAAATGGTAATTTAAAAACTTATACCTAAACTGTCTCTTAGCATATTAGTTCAAATAAAAAGAATATTTAAAAGAATTAAAAAATAATACCTTTAAAGTTTATTTAAAAATTAAATTTATATTTTTTATATTTTTTTCATCTATTTAAAAAATCTATTGAAACAGAATAAAATATATTTAAAGAAAAATTTAGCTTTTGTTATGGCGGTGTTAAATATCCCATTGTAAACCTATTAGGAGGGTAAAATGACGTTTACACCTACAGTTTCCATTTTGATTTGACAATCAAAATTTTTAAAGATATTATTTAAAAAATGGTATTTTGTAACTTATTTACGCAAATTTAAAATAAATATTGCTTTCTCAGTTTTACTTTGTACCTCGAAAGCCTATAACTTAAGGTGGTACAATATTAGTACTGTCAGTTAAATAAAAAATTTAAAATTTAAACCAGTTCCCATAAATAAATTTTATTTGACGCAAAATAAACCCAACATATTTTAACTTCGCGTGATAAGAGAATTCTGTATAAATTATTAAATTTATGCCAATGGTGCAAAGAATTAAATCGTGAAAAAAACAAAAGTGGGTTTTTTCTTTTGTTTTATACTAAGTTAACCAATAATAAAAAATTAAATTTCTTAGTAAGTTTTTTTGTTCTTACTACAATCAAATACGATTGTGTAAACTTGTCTTATATTACATGCAGTAAATATTTACCGTATTTAATGTGTGGTAATAACAAATTGCTGCAAACCAGCTTAATTTTAGGTGTGTCTATAGAGTTCTGGAAGTTGCTTTTAATTTTATTTGCATATGGACCTTAAGGCTGATTATGTAATTTTTTTTAAATTGTAAAATTTATGTTTGCAAAATTTAGTTTATAAAATACGCTATTTTTTTATTTTACAATAACATTTTATTAATTTAAGTCATACAGGGTGAGTTGGGAGGAACGCACCAAACTCCAGGTGAGTATTGTACACGTGAAAATTATAAAAAAAACTCATATGTTTTTATCCGATTCTCATTTGTTTTCAAATTAAAGCGTAATTAAAATGTTTTAAATAGTTTACCGCTTCTTATCACAAATGCTTTAGGTATCAATTGTTTGGTCCGTTTTATTGTTCTGACATGTGTTAGTGTCAGTGCCAGTGTGTTTGACGCGTTTATTTTCGAGTTTGTACGATTAAAGTCTTATAAAATGCCACATATCTATTCAATTTTTAGAATATGCAAATATTGTTTTTGTTTACGGCTTTTGTAATGGGAATGCTATAGCTGCTGTTTAAGAATACCGTCGACGATTTTCACACTGGAGAAATTCGGACAGAAACGTATTTATCAGAGTTTACACACACTTTGCGAGACCGGAACTCTGCCCAGTACTAACATAACATCTGAACAAGCTACTCGACAAGGTTAAGAAGAAGTAAAAAATATTCTGAATTTGGTAAAAAATAATGCAACGACCAGCTCACAAAGAATTTCTACTCAATTGGTCATTCCACAGAAAACAGTAACCAACACGCTCCACGAGCAAGGTCTATATCCATACCATGTACAGCGTGTACAGCACCTACAACCGAAAGATTATGATAGGCGTATGCAATTTTGTGGTTGGATAAATAATAATGGACCTGTTGTATCGCGCATACTTTTTGCCGATGAAGCAACATTCACCCGTGATGTCATCAATAATACTCACAACTCTCATGTATGGTCAGACGAAAATCAACACTCAACAGTCGAAACTAATTTTCAGCACAATTTTTCGGTAAACGTGTGGTGTGGTATGGTCGATAGTTATTTAATTGGTCTACACATTTTAGAAAATCGTCTCACAGGAGAGAACCACTTATTTATTTTGTGTAATGAGTTAAAAGCATTATTAGAGGAAGTTCCTTTAAACATCAGAATGCAAATGTATTATCAGCACGATGGAGCTCCCGCACATTTTGCTGGTCAGGTCAAGCAATATTGGACGAAGAGTTTCCAGGACTATGAATTGGTCGCGTTGGTCCTATTAGTTGGCCTTTAAGACCTCCAGACCTTACACCAGTGGACTATTGTTCGTGGAGCTGGTTTAGAAATGAGGTAAATATTTGTTAAAACAGCGCTATAATTAAAATCATCGTAATTTAGGAAATGTTGTTTGTTTGTAATTACGCTATATTTTGAAAACAAATGAGAATCGTATAAGAACATATGGGTTTTTTAAAATTATTTTTACGTGTACACTACACACCTGGAGTTTGATGCGTTTCTCCCGACTCACCCTGTATAGTCTGTTGTGGTAAAAGACAACATTAAATTTTTAAAGCCTAATTTATTAACGCATTTATTAAACATAAATTCGTATGTATTGGAAATTTACTTTTCGCAGAGCAAACACTAAGTTGGTCGAAATATACAAAACCTAATTTAATGATATATTTACACACACCATAAAAAAGTAAATTATATTCCTAGAGACTCTCTGTGGCTTAAAAAAATATTTAATATTATAATTTTATATTTTTCACTTAAAATGTAAAATGCAATTTAATAATTTTTTTAGCTTTCTAATTTGACAGAAACTAAAATAAAAAAATATTATTAAATAATAAACCTAAATATAAATATTTAATAAATAGAGTTGACTTAATTAAATATCTGGTTTTTATTAGCAACAAAAATATTTATTAAATATTCACAGTTATTCGTTTGCATTTGGGATAAATGTTTATTTAAATCAAAATACTCGTCATTTCTTTAATAGAAGATTTTTGGGTAAATAAATAGAAAACGTTTTAAATAAATACGTTATTTGTTCTTTTACTTTAAAGAAAACCCTTTTTTACATTAAAGATAAACTTTAAAATCCTGCATAATTTAAATAGGTACCTAAATTTTATGTCAATATTTTGCAGTTTAACAGTTTTCTTGGGTAATAATTTTCCTGCATGCAAGTGTTTGAAATACTTTATTGTTTAAAAATGGAGTTTACTAAAATACATAACTCATTAGTTTTAAAACGCTTTACAAAATATTAGTGCAGATAAAAAAGTGTCTGTATTTGTTTTGATAATTTTTTGAGCTCAAATAACAGGGTTCATTTTTGTTAAAGAAAATTAACAGTCAGGTAAACAACTTCCTGTCCTGCAAATATAAATAATTTTTAACGGATAACAGTTTAAATTAGTCTTTTTAAAGAAAGTTCCAATAAATGGGTAACTGTTCATTGTTGTGGGTTTTTTTTTCAAGAAAGAACAGTGGGCGTAATTAACCATGAAGTGAAACTGCACATGTAAAAAAATTTCCGAAAGAAATTAACCAAACTGTAAAGATGCCTTAAATGTTATAAGGCAGGTAATATCTATTTCTCGCCCAGCTTAATCACCAAAAAGAAAATGAACGAAACGCTAAATTCACCACGATGTCGCAATGTATGTGGATTTAATAAATATGTCTACAATAGTTAAAAATAAAATATTTTTAAAATCACTGAGAATTTAACTAAAAATGCCACATAAAGAACTTCCCAAGTCACTACTCAAGTTTATCCTATGTCATATTACATTTCAGATTGGATTTCCGATATTTTACGATGCGAAGGAATCCCTCGAGGCTTTTGTTAACGAAAAAAAGATGAAAGGGGCGCACCGTAGAACATATATTTATTCTGTTATACTATTGGAGCATTTCTCTTTCTTTTACATATTTCTGATAAAGGTTCTATATTGTTAGTAGAAATTTTTATTGATTTTAGCGAGACGTGTACAATGTAGCGGCTATCTTTGGTTTAAAATAAGGTGTGAACTATAAACCCTTAGATAATTTACCCAATAACCAGTGGATTAGTACAAACTTAAGTTTAATCTTCTGCCTGCTGATAAAGTACTACTTTGAGGTTTAAACCAGAATTGTTTAAAGGCAAAAATCACATAAAAGTGTATGTTATGAACTATTTAACTAATTTTTTTCCGAACTGGAAAAACAAAAATTTTCTGATAAACGTTGAAAAAAAAATGTTTATAAATGTATAGTAAAATCTACAGGGAAAGCATGCAAAATTCTTGACCATCACTTAAAAATAAAACGTTAATTACCTTTTGCAGCAAAACTTATCTGGCTTTATTTGTAATAATAAACATTCACTGTAAAATGTAATTCTGTTAATTTTTTTTGCACCTTATAAAATTAATTTTTCTTTAAGCACCCATTTTTATAAAGAATAAAACCTTTTAAGTTATCATTTAAAAAATTTTGTATTGCTTGTGTACTTTGGCAAACACTATATAAGTACCATTTAAGCAAACTATTATTAACAAAATATTATAATAGGCCTATTTTCTGAAGCAGTAGTTAAACCTTTGTAACAACCACCCATTGTCACGATTTTTTATGAGCATCCATTATATATAAATAAATATTTTTGCTAATGTTTAGCAATGCCTGTTTTAGGTTTTTAATAATAATAATGTTTTTTCTTTTCTTAATTAGCTAGAATTTTTTAAAATTATGATACTTATATATTTTGAATTTTTTACTTATCTTAGGTATAAGATAACTGTTTTTTGCTTAAACCTAATATCCACAAACCACTTAGATATTTAAACTTTATCTGTTTTCACAAAAAAGATATATGTTACATTCGTTTTAACCATTTACAGCGCTGGGTATAACCGAAAATAGCCCAAGGAAGATTTTAAGTCAGCTTTCACTTGAAGTTCTTTATTTCGTGCTCTATCCTGCTATAGATTTACTAAATAAAACTAGATGTACTGACAATCTGCTTATGGATACTGTTCTTTGAAATTTTTATTATTTTTATGTTAGTAAATTGGTCCCGTGTTACCCTAATTAAGGTATTGTTTTAAAAGTACTTTTCATCATTTTAAATTGATTCGCAAGAATAAAGTATAAACATTGTAATTTTTACAAATTAAAAGGTGTACAATTTTATTTAATTTATAGTATGTAAAAGAATAATTTATTAAGCCCTATCATTCATCATTCATAAAACTGACTTTATTAAGGAGCTGTTAATAATAATATACCTAACACAAAATAAAATAGAACCTTATTTATGTTAACAAAAAATAGGTTGTGGTATAGTTGAATATAAATTAAGAGGAACCTAAATAGCCTAAAAAATCAATTAAAATTTTTCCCATGCATAGCAAAAGTTGTTGTTTTAAAGCAAAGGTAAGTTATTTCTCTTTGCTTAGCCTAAATGGTCACAGAACCATAACTTTAAAAAAATTATAAATACATACTTAACTTACCAAATAAGCTGATCAACAGTAATAAACATTTTTTATTAAAGTAATAAAACTAGTAAGACTTAAAATGAAGACAATAAAAGATAATATTTTATCAATTAACAAAGGAATGACGTTTGGCAAAATATAACATAATTTAGCAACATACGATTCATTTTCTGTTTTTCTATAAAATTTTATTTTACACAATTCAGCGGCACACAATGCGCTTTTTATTTTTCATATTTGTTTTGTTTTTTTAGTTTTTTGGCTTTAAAATAAAACCAGGAAAAACTTTAATTATTGCATATTTTCATAAAACAAATAATTTTAGTTTACCAAAACATTGATTCTGCTTACTTAGTTATTACAAAATCCGTTACACATGACCCATGACTCACAGGATCTAACAGAACCCTACAATCATTGTGGCCCTTTAAGTGTATAAGTTTCTTTAGGAGTTTTTTTTTTAAATGTTGTAATTAAAAGCAAAACATATGAAATTTGGACTATCTCAAGCATATAGGTGTCATTGCAATTGAGTTTTAAAATAACTTGCCGTACGGCTTGTAATTTTTCTTGCCACATGTTAGATTATCAAACAACATGCTCTTGCAGTAGTTTATACAAACAAAACAATAATGCACCTTTCTGTAAAAAAAATAGAATATATGTAACCTTTTATTTTTGTAATTTTTTTGTTATAACTTGTATACATAAAATAAACATCCCATATGCGTCAAATAATATATGCAAATTATTTTTTAATCTAAATTCTGTACATAAGGGGTGGAATTAACGTATGCAAAACAAGAGTTTATAAAAACATTGGTCCCAAAACGCCTTGTAAACACGATGCTATCTCTAAAATATTCCGAAAAATTTACGTTTTTAGCTACCTTCTCATGTAATATGTATAAAAGCATTGTATTTTGAAGTTTTGAGTGTGTCCTTTTATTACAAATTATTGTATTTTACATGCTTAGTGATATTTTTTAATAATTTAAAATATTTTAGACTGTAGAATTAAATAATTTGATATAGATTATTAAAATAGTGTTTTTTTTTTAATGAAAAAAAGTGTTAACGTAAAGATCAAATCTGAACCCATGACTGTTTGTTACCCAGACAATATTTTAATAAAACATTTTGATTTAAATGTTTGTCCAAGTATACATTCACGCGTTTTACAAGGGGCTTGCCGCCATCACTTTAATATTTTGACGATATCCAAGAGAACTAGCATAAGTGATGTGAGGCAAAAAGTGATTGACTCAAGTAGATAAACGGAATGATTTTACCGGGCTTGTTTATATTTTGTACCCTAATTAAGTTACCAACTTTAAATATAAAGTTAAACTTCGGTTTAACTTGTACATATATATCTTTACGATTTTAAAGTAGGTTTACCAATAAATGTCTTTTAATAAACTGAAACACTAAAAAATCCCTTGTGGTTGATGTGCCTTAAATTAATACAAACCAACCAACTAAACTGAAACAAATAAGTAAAATATTTAATTAAATAAAGTAAGACAACTTACAAATTAACATCCTCCTATGCAAAAATATATATTTCTTCGAGAGTGCGCAAAATTAAACTTTGAGCACGCACTTGCATATGGAAAGTAGCATTTTCCGCACCGAGTGCGAAAAAATAAAACTAATTAAAAATCCTATAGGTAAGAAAGAGTCTTATATATTTTAGAATTTGTAGACTATTTTATGCAACATACAAAATCGTTGCAAGTTAATTGTATTTCCTTTTGTCTAACTTTCTCCCTAATTTTTGTTAAAACACATTTTTTAAGTTTCCGCATAATACTAACAAGTAAATATAATTTGTTAAACAACAATAAGGCATTTTTAAATTTTGACAAATAATGTCAGATTTTCTCGTTAAGCAACAATATTATATGTTTTATTATTGTTATTATCTGGGGTTCGTAGAAACAATGTTTATCCTAACATATGCGCAAAGTCATTTTTCCGCATTAAACCGCTTGCCCAAAGGGCAGTCACTTAGCGCACTTGTTAGAAAAATAACTATTTCTAAGCATTTTTCCTTAGAAAAATCATTAATTATTAGCCCTTTTTATTACATAATGTTCTAAACTTTTTATTTAACATAACCTTTAACACTGGCATTTGACAGGTTGGTGCCTAAAACCGAAAGACAGCAAAAAAAGATCAAGAAACAGTATGATAAAAATTTAATAATAAAACAATCGCTGGAAAAAAAATCTTGGAAGTAACTGGGGCATCGATTAATGATCTCAACCTTTAACTGATATCGCTGGTTAATTACCCTGTATAAGTATCCAGGTTACTTAAATAGCTATATATAAATTTAGGTCTATGGAAAAGAATGAAACCTATCGATTTTGGCCTAAAGCACCTCTTTCGTAAAAATAACTATGTAACTCTTTTAAATAAAAGTTTTAAAATTAAAAAAATGTTATATTACGACAAAATTATGCTTAAGAAGTAATAAAAATTTTCTAATTTAAATGAGATCGTTCAAAAACCATTCTCAGAATTTCTTACTTGACGGGCTCAAAGACCTTTACGCAGCATTTCACAAATCATGTAATAGGATTTTTTGTCAAATTTTTACGTTAAAATACCGCTTGAAAATATTTTGCGTTTATTTGGGGATACCCTTAATCAGGCAAAAAGTTTTTGCCACTCGGTCGATAGTACATTATATTTGTATATTTTTGTTTATTTATTATTAAAATTGCACTTTATTATTTTTCATCACAATATTAAAGATAATTTCCCTACAATTAAGATAGCCAATCTGGGAATAAAGCCAAAAACCTCAGTGAAATACCTGGAAATAATAATTAATAATAAACTTATCTTTAATCAGCAAACATCCACTACCAAAAAGAAGACAGTAACCAAATATTTCAGAACTTTAACATACAAGGAGAAATGAAGAGAAAAGAATGAGCCATGCAACTGCTAGCCGAATATACATATGCAGACCTCTCCTACTCACACAATGTTTCTTAATCTAAAAAAACAGCGTTAAAATACGTTGAATCTGCTGAAACTACAGCCCTTCGCATATTAACAAAAGCACGACATCCCAGGAATCCCTTACATAACCAATTAAACCAGCTACTATGCCATACTACCCACACCCAACCAATGTCCAACATATATTAAATTACTTATATCATTATCAAAGAAATTTGCCTCGAAGCATTACAACATCAACCTGTTCCAGCCATTATGTATCCAACGAAGTGACTACTAGCAACATAGAACTTTTACACTCAATTATTATCTTAATAAATAAATAAAAATAATTATTAAAAATTGACACCTTTTATAATGTTAAAAAAGACCTAGTTCTTTTGAAGACGGTGTTATACTCTTTAATAGAGTTTTTCATCTTTTAGCTGCTGGCGAAGCGTCAGCGCATATATCAAAAAAATTAAACTTGCTTTTTAGCGAATTTACTTTTAATACTATCTTACAAGGTACACAAAAATGTAATCTAATATTGACGTGGCAACCTCGTCTTTTCTAGTAAACGAAATTATAACAGAGAAGGTAATTTTCCACCCTCACGGGGGGCAGAATATTAAAGTACACCTTCATGGAGCAGCCCTAATCTTCCTTTTGTGTTTAAAAGGCAAAAATGATGCCGAAACTAATTAAGGGCTCCCTTGCGCTTCGCTAAAATGAAGTAGCTAAATAGACTGTTACGGTAACAAACTATGTAAAATATTGCATTATAATTTTAGAATTAGGTAAATTTAATTACTAAATAAAGTTCAAACGTAAAAAACTTATACGATAAACGGAATATTACGTTATTAAAAATAGTGGTTATATATGATGACGGGAAGGTTTTTGTAAAATGTCTAATAAAATAAGTAAGGATTCGGGACGTGGATTGTATAAGATTTTGTTTGCCACAGCTTTCATAAAAATATATTTATTTATTTCTTTTAAAAAACAAGGTTGTAAAAATATTTTTTTTCTTTAAAATCACCCATTAAAATAAAACCATATATTTGACTATAACTTGCAACAAACGTCACAAGTTATTTTGCCATTTTAAACGTCTCACATTTAAGCAAATGAAATTTAAAGCTTCAAAATAGTCAGTTAAATTTAGTGGAAAAGCCTGCCAAAATGTCTTTACTTTCACAAAAGTCAAAAGAATGATACCCACTCACTTCTGATTTCTTCCAGAAGTGGTAGTCGGATAACAATGCTGAGAACATGACAAACATGTTCTTTTGTTGCCCTACTGTCCTACAAACACAAAAAACTTACAATACTTTGTAAAATCCCCTTGAAGTCCGAGCAAGATACCTATGACTTTTAAATCTTTACAGATGTCCCACTAATACTGTTCGTATTTAAAACAATTTCATATGGTTGCTTGGTTGTCAAGGGTTTCTTTGTTGTCACTGAATGGGCTAAAGGAATAGACGGTTTTTGGTTTCCATTATGAAGCAGGACTGCTTTTAGGCTGTATTTCGACAAATCTATGAACACACGCCACTCGCTAGGATCATGTTCCATATTAAGCTCATTCATTAAACCATCAATATCACAACAGACACATAGCGATCGTTCCATTAAAAAAAACTTAATAATGTTACATTCCGTGTTCGGTAAAGTGAAACACTTGCTTTTTTATCTAACAAGTTTCACTGTTGAAGTCTGAAACCAAGAAGTTCCGATTTATGTTTTGACAATCCTAGGTCACGTACCAATTCATTTAATTTATTCTGAGTTATTAGGTGAGGTTCACTGGTAGTTGGTAAAAATGTTGGGTAACAACTGGTGTTCTAAGAAAGTTGTGGATCAGATTCTGATGAAGAATTAGAATCACTGAAAAACACGATGTCCAGGTTTAAAGGCGCTATCGGTAGCGGTAGTTCCTAGCAAAGAGGAACTGGTCTTAGCACAGAAGGCAAATTATTTCGTCTCAGTATTTTTCAAATCTCTTCTGTTTTAGTTATGCAAAAGTGGCAATCACTTACATGGTCAGTAGGTTCTCTCCACACCATAGGAGCAGTAAACGGCATAAAATTTTATTGTGATACATCCACTGCACTAAATTTACGTGACAACTCACACAACAAACATAAGGAGCCAATTTTTATCTTGATGCCCAATTTGGCACTTAAAATATAATAAATAGGCTTTTCTGACTTTCTTAGATATAGATCTAGCTTGATACATTATAATAAATCGTCCACATATACGAGTACAACAAAACTTATCGGCTGGATTTTTGCAACATCGACGATTTGAACTTTCCATTTTATAGCAAAATCGACTTAAGTACTTGATTGTACTAAAAAACGAGACAGAAACCAACTAAACTGCAGAAAACAATAAAACTCTTAAAGGTTTGTACAATACTGTAAAAATAACCCCTTTGCGGTCTTGTTGTACTTTCTGGTCCTAAGGTAGGTAAAAATGATTTTAAAGATAGCATTATATAAAAGAGAAGCAGGTACTTTAAATAGGACGTGCTAGGCCATTTATAAGAAAAAGGAGCTGGTTTTAATAACTTTCTAAATGAAGCAAATAAGCAAAATAAGCATTCCATCAATGTTACAAAAATTATGTCGACTTGTGTTACCTGATACGTAAAATTATAAAAAATTGGCCAAGAAAGTTAGCATAATTGTGTTAATTCTTACTACATTGGTTAGTTATAACATAAAAAAGTAGCTATCAGACGTCATAAAAATACCAATTTGCGACTTGATTGACAATAAAAAAGTGTCAGGTAAAAAAAAGACCACTTTTACGTCTAAGTATTAAAGTAAAGTTTTTTTACGCAAGAGTACAAAAATTATGTTAGGTACACAAATCCTGTTGTTTTCAAAAAAAAAAAAGATGAAAAAAACAACTAAAAAGGTAATTTATTTATATTGAAATTAGACATAATACTCGTACTTTTGGGAAATAATAAAGACAAATGTTTACACAATTTAACGAGTATTTTAATAATCGGTGATTTTTTGGTTTGTCCAACTGACAACTAATACATGTAAATGTACTTCCTCGCCACAAAAATTATTATTTTTACTCCTAATAAAATAATATACTATTATGTGATGATATTTGTAACATCATTTTCTAAAAACGTACAGTTTAAGGTAGCTTAAAAGGTTACTGAAAATTTGTATTAAAATTATTACTCCCCCAAGTCCGTATTTCTAAAGTTCTTATGAAGTTTTGCTTTTCAGTTTTCGTATTTTTTAACTTTTGACTTTAAAAGTGGGACTTAGCAAAGTGTACTGTCGAAAATTTTAACTTTTTAATGAATGTCTTTAAGCACGTGCTAATGGGGGCAATGGTTACACTTAAATACTTTTAAAATTTAATGTAGCAATATATCTGCTGGCTTCAAAGTAATTTGTTTTTTTTATTTTGGGACTTTTTATTAAAATTAGTATATCATAGAATTAACATTTGTTTACAGTAGACCGCATATAATCATTAACAACTATTGAAACACGATAAAGACATTACTACGGCAAGTTTATAACTTGGGTAGGTATCAGCTCTCGTACAATGACGCAGATTTTGTATTTTAAATAATCTCTTGTCTGGAAAGTGCTTACTGCACACATTGGTGTTTATATAATTTTTCATTTAGTCAGTCCTACAAAAGTTTGCTTTAGTTAATCAAAAACTCAAGTCTGTGTTTAGAAAATTTACTTAATCCAATCAACAAAAAAATATTACATTTGTCTGTCTAATAACGATTTTTCCAAAATAAATAACTTACTGAATCAATTTAACTAGACATTAAGACCTATATTTCCCATACCAAAAAGAACCCCAGATTCACAAATCACAACCCGTGGTTTTTTAAATCCTGTGAAAAAGCCAGACTTTTAAATATCCACCTCACAAAAGTTTATTCAAAACCCCAGTATTGAAAAACTAGCATTAAAGCAAGAAATCAATATAATCAGACTACCTTAGAGAGCAAAGACCGGTATACGAATCAATTTGATCAAAGACAAAGTCTTACCTTGCTCAAATGGCAGTAAATCCTTCTGGTTCTTTGTCAAAATCATTAAACAAAATTTTGTACAAATTCTTTTTCACCCTATATTTTTAGGATCAAATTGTTACTACCTCTAAAGGTAGATAATTCGCTACCAATTCTACCTTTGATCCTCCTGTTAATCTTTTTCTCCCAACAGTTGCCGCTGTTCCTTATAAAATGTCCGACATCATTTTTTAGGTCAAACAGATCAGGGGTATCCTTTCTTTTCTTAATACCAAAAAATGCATCTATCTTACGTAAATCGCCTATTTCTAATTTCTTGCGACATGGGCATTGTTCTGGAGGGCTGGAAAGCTGCATTTGTGCATCCTGTCACTAAGAAAGAATCCAAAACACTGCCTTTTAACTATGGACCTATATTTCTTCCTTTAGTTGTTTGTAAAAAATCATTAATTTTCAAATATATAAGTATTTGGGAAAACAGAAAAGTTTACATGCGGACGGCATGGGTGCCGTCACAAAAGATCCACAGCATATCTGCTTTCCTTTGTCTCATAGATTTTAAATAAAATCCCTTGTGTTTATAGGTGAATTTCAGATCATTGCTCTTGACATACCTAAAGCTTTTGACCAGGTCTGGCATGATGGGCTGCTTAGCAAACTTTCTTCCTATGATATTTTACCTAAGCTCTGTTCTTGGCTCTTCAGTTTTCTTTCTTATTGACTTTATAATAGTACTAGCACCAACTTTATTTCTTCTGCACATCAACGATCTTCTCTCGTCCACAATCAGTCGTATTAATAGTTTTGCTGACGATAGTACCTCCTCTCTAATATGCAATTTGTCAAGCTGGCCTCTATGCCTGGTCTAGATATCAAGCGAAGAGTAATACAGATATCTCTTTCACAAGACCCTAAATCAATCTTGGAATAGGGCGCCAATAATCTTGTCCAGTTCAATGCCTCCAAAACACAGGCATGTTCCCTGTCGCGAAGAAAGTCTGCTAATGCTCATCCATTACCTATGAGCGGCCAAGTTCTGCAGAACAAAGAGTCAATCAGTCTGGTTAGCATTACTTTTCAGAATAACCTTAACTGGCACAAGCATATTAGGTGTACAGCCTCAGCAACTTCAAAAAAGCTTGAATTCCTCTTTTGAGTCAGAAAGTATTTCTTCCCTTCTAAGTTGTATACTCTGTATGTGTCTCGAATCAGACCGTCTTTAGAATATTGTTCTCATGTCTGGGAAATGACGTCTTCTACAATTCTTCGCATTCTTGATTTCGTTCAAAGAAGAGCTGCTCGTCTTTCTTGCCCACTTTATAGGTATTTTTACGAGGAGTTGTCCGGTATAATTTATCCTCTGGCAGCTTTCAACAAAGCAACACGTAATGCCACTTTTATGCATCCTTTTACAGTCCACCTTAAGTGGTTCCGTACCATCCACTTTGTTCATTTCTTTATCCCTAGAGTGTTCAGACTGTGAAACCTGCTACCAGCATGCGCAGAAGCTTTCCCTTTTTTTCAAATCTCTAAACATTTGATTCCTGCGTAAATAAACTCTCTCGATCCGTTGATTTTGGGCCTTTAGCCTTCGTGGACTGTCCCAAGGTAAAAAAAAAAGAAAAACCAAACATTTACCCAACCGTTTTATGAAATTAAACGAGCAATTTTTTACGGTATAAAAAAGTATAATTGAATTATAAAGGTCCTCTTAATTAATTATTACCTTATCTTTAAAAGCTATTAATTAAATTTTCTTAATCTGCTTCAATTTGCAAGTCTTTCTTGAGCCAATTATTAACAATTTATTAAATATAAATGTGAAAGTTAAAAACCTTTCTTGGGCAGATACACTTAATATTAAAATAAAATATTGTGGAATTGGAAACTTGAATTTTCAATGCCTTGAGGATTCTTAATTTTAATTTTAATTTCTTTAGAAATAGAAATTTGTAGTGTGCCTAAGTCGTTTTCTAAGAAATTCAATTTTGGTCAAAATTCTTAACAATATTAAAAAAGATATTGGAAATATAAAAACATAGGACTGATCTTAAATCAGAAAACATGAAAAGTGCTGAAAAAAAAAACGAATATTTAACAAACTAGTGTTTTTAGTTTTTAAATTACTATCATGGACAGAGTATGAAAACGGTATATCTTACTAAAAATAAAAATATGATAAAAGGTGCATAAATTTGAAAAGTCTGTGGTGCCATTATAATCTTAGGAAATGAAGAAACTTTGTATTTCGTGCAATTTTTTTTTAAACAAATATTCTAGCAAGGCGCTTTCGGTAAAATCCATCATCAGTGCTATTCGTCAAGCAGAAGTCACATCATTTGGAGCCCTGTTTACGTTATATTTAAACAGGTCATCGGCACACTAAAACATTATTAAGTTAAATATTAAAAGTAAAACTGTAAATGAAAGCTCATATTTTTTCTTCGAATGGTAAATTTTGAAAAATTTACAATCTTTTTTATACCCCACTAAGATACCATTTTCTTGAAAAGACGAGCAAAACGGTATTTTAGTGAGGTATATCAAAGAAGAATTAATTTTTTTAACTCACCCTTTCGAAGGGAAAATAAAAACTTTCCCTTGCAGTTTAACTTTTAATTTTACACTTAATAATGTTAAAATGGGTCGATGTTCTGTTTACGTATTATGTACGCTCCATTTGCTGTGACTCCTGCTTGACGAGCAGTACTGATGATGGTTTTACCGAAACCGCTCCGCTGGGATATTTGTTGGAATAATTTTTTTTTACGAAATACTAAGTTTTTCATTTTCTTAGATTATAATGGCACCACAGACTTTTAAAATTGTATCATAATTTTTTTTCAGTAACATAAACCGTTTTCATATTCTGTCTATGATAGTAATTTGAAAAGTAAAAACACTTTTTTGTTAAAAAAAAATCTGCATTTTTTTTTTAATTTTACGTGCACGGTCACAATTAATTTTTAATCATAATCTATTTATGATTGGCCAGAGGATGGTTAGTAAATGAAGGATGGTGTCCTCTAAACGCTATGGGAGGGTATTTCCTTGTATAATATCTCTGGAGGCAATAACGTGATTTCTAAAAGGTTCCTTGAAATGCATGTTCCGGTACTTAAATCCCTCATGGTCAGTCTTAAAGGTGATTATTCTTCGTAATAATGTAACAATTATGAGATAATGAGGCTTACTGAATGTATATAATCTCTTTGTAATCTACTTTATACATCTCGTCTATGAATGGATACTCAGGAACTAAAACTGTTCATGTTAAACTTGATGCCTATAGATTTTTTTCCACACATAGAATGTTCATACGTGTTAGTCTCTTATTAAATAGGCCCCTTCCTTTAAGAAATCCTTTTCAATCCCAATTTACAATTGATATTAGGCAAATAAACAAAAATCTTTAAAATATGTTTAAACCGAACAGATAATAAATTTTAGATTTAAATAATAATTAAGAAGATTAATTTTCCTTACCTTAAAATCTAAAAAGTTACGATAGTATTAAAACTTAAACTTTTAAAGGATGTTAGCTAGAGTTTTCGACTCGGATACTTTTTGCAGTAATATGCTTTATAATAATTTTAATGAAAAAGTTTGGGTAGTTTTACATGGTAAATTTGTCGGCTTTTTATATATTCATTTAAATGCAATAAATTTAATTAAAAAATTAAAAAAGCGTAAAATGTGTAAATACAGGGTTTCTTAGAATAGACGTCCTATTTTAATATTGAAATAATTTTTATATGAGATAAGTCAGTACGATTTTTTTATATCATTATCTTCTATGGCCTGATTTACATTTTATTTATCGAGTAGGGGCCTGTCATAAAACTAGGATAAAATTAATTCTTCGTAAAACGTTATTTTTCTTATAAGCTATTATTGAGTTTTAACACATAATTTATTGTTTAGTTTTAATCCTTATGGATTATTCAGTTTAACCACGAGTTTTTTGCATGGAAACTTGGAGGAAGTAACTCAATGGAAGAAGTAAGGCGTGCATTTCGCCGTCAATTTGGAAACAACCATAGGGGTCATGCTCCACACCGTAAGACTGTTGTGTCATGGATTCGCCACTGGCGTAAGAGATTATGTGCAAAATTTAGAAACCTGAACGTCCAAGAACAAGCCCGAATCAGAATTGGCAATTCTTTATTCTTATTTTTTGTTCCTAAAACATCGCTACTTCATAAATTTTTCGATCTTCTTATCCTTATTGTGACACAACTCAAAAAAAGCCATTTTTTTGTAATTCTAAAATACTTAATACGTTCTTTTGTAGAACCTCAAAGACCTTTATAAAAATTGCTTAAATACTTATTATGCTTATATGATGGTTTTTGAATTAAAATACAAAAAGTGTTAGAACTCATTTCAAACGCCTTTTTCTCAATTCTTTGCTTTTTTGAGTTATGACACTATTTCAACAGAGGAGCGACATGCGTTGGAATAATAATTATTGTTAGAAAATGGTTAATTACATTTTAAAATTAAATGCATATTAACATAAAAACATAAATAAAATGCAAAAAATAGAGTTATCCGAAAGCTCCAGCTTTATCAGACACCTGTGCTCTTTTACGACAGTCGGAAACATCTAACTTTTGTCGTAAAATCTGCTTGTAAACTAGAGAAATTGCGACATCCACACTGAAATCCCGATTTATATGTTCTAACAAGATGTTGTCATTTTGTGTTTGAGAAATTCGATAATACAAGCTCTTAAAAAAAATTTAAGGACCGCTACATATGTATTGAAGCTAAGTGCTTGAAATGTAATGTTGTAGATAATATTTAATTAAAATGTATTTTTTTATCTTCAGATATTCTACGAAGGCTGATGCCTAAGTACTAACGTACAGTGGGTGTCTTAAGTGTGGTGAGAGGGAGTTTGTTTACACGGGACTCTAATATTTGAAGAATGGGAGGAAAAGGAAAAACTTCTGCAGGCAGCAGGTTACATAGTCTTGACACTCTAGGGATGAAGAGAGTTGCACTACGTGTTGCTCTGTAGGGAGCTGCAAGAGAAGGAATTATACTGGCCAACTCCTCTGAGCAGAAGTCGTGAAGAGCGACAGATCCCCTACAGCTCGACGGTGGGCAAGAAGAGAAAGCCTTTCATGTAAGCGTGGGAGCATTAATAAGACGAATGGCTCTTCCTTAAATGAAGTCCAGAATGCTAAGTGTTATAGAGAAAGCAATTCCCCAGACATGAAAGAACATAAAAGACGAAAGAGGGTCTGATTTGGGATACATACAGAGTAGAGATACAGATTGGAAGAAGAGAAATACTTTCTGGCTCGAAAGAGGAATCCGAGCTTTTTTAAAGCTGCCGAGGCTATGGATGTAATGTGTTTGTGCCAGTTGAGGTTATTCTTAAAAGTAAGGCCGACAAGATTAAACGACTCTTTGTTCTGCAGAACTTGGCCGCTCATATGTAACGGATGAGCATTGGCAGACTTTTTTACGACAGCGAACATGACTGTGTTTTTAAGGAATTAAACAGAACATGATTTTTGGCGCCTCAATCCAAGATAAGTTTCTTGTGAAAGAGATATCTGCACTGACCTGCGCGTGTTTTCCAAAACAGAATTACATGGTGGCTTAAGAAATTAAATATTAGAGTGAAGGGTACTATCGTCAGCAAACATATGAATGAGAATGATTGTGGAAGAGAGAATATCGTTAATGTGTAGAAGCTGGAAGAATGACCATCTACAGTAACTGATATATGTCGATTAGAAAGGAAACTGGAGAGCCAAGAGCAAAGCTTAGGTGAAACACCGTAAGAAGACAGTTTGTTTATAAGCTCGTCACACCAGACCGGAAAACTTTCGATATGTCAAGAAACTGAAGGGACTTGTTACTAGGTACCAAAAATAAATAAATAAATAAATAAATACATAAATGAAATATTTTATTGTGTGTAAAATGTAAAGAAATTATAGTAGTCTAAGATCCGAATTAGAAAGACCCTTACCCATCTGCCACCCGGATAAGAAGTACTTTAATCAAATAAAGATGTAAATAAAGGTTAAGCCAATGGGTTGCCTAAAGATTATAGTCAAGACTATGTTAAAAAAAATTTTGATAACTCCGTATAAAGTTAGATCTTATTTTTTATTCTCCATGACAGTAATAGTATACCACTAATTTTTGAAATTTAAAATTTAAGAAATTATTAAAATTTGTATTTATAAAATTAAAAAAAATTATATTGTATATTAGTACTGCCCATGTGTAGAATAAAAAAATAAGAATTAACATTATGCAGCAAGTATAAGGAATTTTTTAATTTGTTTTTAAATAAATCATAGCCTTGACCACAATTTTTTAGGCAAAAGTTTTATTTATATATTTATTTGGTCAAGAAAAAACTTTTAACTGGTTGTCAGATCGGTGAAGGTCGCCTCTTATTTGTATCTCGTACTATAGCTTTTTTACAGGATATTATTGAGTATTTCCATATTTAGTTTATTTAAACCAACTATATGCGTCTTATTTTTGAGGGGAGCGATACCTTTAGAATTTCCAAAAAATCGTTTTTTGTTTTTTTTTTCATATTTAAAATGTATAATATGTTAAAAATATACATAAAAAGAAAAAAGTAAAATATCATATATTTATGAAGATATTGTTAAAAACGTCATCGTTCGCATGCCGTCATTAATCGCGTAGTCAAAACGTAATGAATATTTTACTTTTAGAATTTGCAAAGAAGCGTTTTTTTTTCCATACTTTATATGTATAATAAGTTTAAAATGTACTTAAAAAAGTAAAATATTAAATATTTATGGAGATATTGTAAAAAACATCAGCGTCTACATACCGTCACTAATGAGGTAGTGGGAGCGTAACGAATCTTTAAACGTGAATATTTTAAAACTGTCTTTTCAAAAACTGCTCGTGCTGTAACTTAAAAAGTTATTGACCGATTAGGCTAAAATTTTCGGGGGTTTCTCTTTATAGTACTATCGAAAGAATGTACCTAAAAGTTCAAAAATATCGGGTTAATAAATATTTTTTGGGGTGAAAACTGTTGAAAAAATGGTGAAAAATTGGACCTTTCATTAAACAGCCGATATAAACCTTATTTTTAACTTTTTTATTATTTTATAGGTTTATTCTTCCTCTTATCATATCAGTAATCGAAAAAAAAAGCTTTCTTATTTTAGATAAATGAAAAATTTTGACAGCTGCAGCAGTTTTTGAAGCCTCGGAGCAGACGCTTGAAAAAATATTCCTGGTCCGCCATTTTGTAAAAATAATAAAAAAACGTATGGGTTTTTCACACTTTACCAATGTAACAAAAAGATGTTAAAATTAATAAATGATCCAATTATTTTATCACTTTAAAAAAATCATTAAATTGTAATTTTACCTTGCCTAAAGATATCTCCCCCTTAAAATAAACACTTCATTGTTAGTTTTCTTACATGTACTGAATAATTAAAATTATTATTGTTATTGTGACAATAAACATAGCAGTCGAGCCAGGTTACGTTGAATTAAAAAAAAAATGGTTAAAATTAAATTTCATCTTTAAAATTTTCACTACAGTAACACTTATTTAAGAAAACAAAACTGTTTTATAAAATGTTTAATTTTACCATATTGCGCTATTTTTCTTTCTTGGGATCATTAGCTATTATATAAAGAACATCGTCAAATGTAAACGTTGCATGTACTGTTTTAAGATACTGTTATCAAAATTGTGTTAAACATATAAAACCCAAATCCACGGCACCTACTAGTTAAGTTTTATACACTAATTTTTAAGTAGTCCTAAAACTTTAAAACAATATTTTTTTCTGAGTTTTCAAATAATATGTTTAAAACATTGCAAAAAATTTAAAAGCTTTATAACCCAAAAAATTAACGGTTAAAAATGTATAAAGGCAAAAAGGTTTTGCAAAATATCGTATAAATTTAAAGCACACAAAAACTCGCTTAAATATCGAAATTGAAAACGGCAATCATCAAAGTCATAAATTACTGAACTTATGTTTAATTTAAAATTTATTGGAAAAATGAAAAAAAAAATCTCACAATATTTTTAAAACCGCCACTCACGTTTTCACATATTGGAAGTAAAAGGGCACAAAGTTAAATAATTAGGTTTAAAAATGCATTTACGATTTTATTATTATTAAATAGATTATTTATTAGATTTTTATTAAGTAATTCAATCAAGTGGTAAAAAATTTCTTTATTAAGAGCAGTATTGTGGATTTAACAGTATTTTCATTAAAACGTTGCAACTGCACAGTTTACAAAACAAACGTTGCAATTAAAAAATTTTGCTTGCTTGGGACTGTTAAAAGATATATCAATTAACTCTATACTTGATATATTTGGATAATTTTTCGAGAAACATTTCCTTTACCACAGATGTTGTTATTAAAGTTGTGGAAGATGTATGGTAACACAGAGAAAAGGCATTAACTTTAGTAGTAAAATGTAACATGTAACATGTAACAACGCCATCTGGTGCCAGACTGAAATACTGGACATTATAGTATAACCCGAGGCCATAGGGTATACTTAAGAAAAAGAAAAATACATGATAGATGTTTTTTTAACTAGTTTAAAAAAATAAGACAAGAAAAAAAAACATTATACATATTTTTTTAAAAATGACGATATTTTTTAGAAAACGAGGTAGTCAGTAAAACACTTTTTCTATAAAAACTATGCGGTTTGTTTGCTAAAATGCATCTGTTCTCTGTGAAAACTCACATTAAAAATATGTACTATTTAATGAAATTTTATGGTAATTTTATTTTATAACTAACAATTGACAAATGTACAGAAAAACTGTTAAAAGATACCCTTTTATATCGGCCACCTATGTTATCGACCAGATTCAAGCTAACAAAAATCTACTTTATAGGAAATATTATGTTTAAAAACCCATCGATAATGGATACCCTTATAAGACAGCCACTCCCAGACAAACCTCAATTTTTATAACCCATTTCAGGTAAATCAACCTTTTCATATTGGCCGAAATTTCTTTGGGACAATTTGTATTTTATTAATTTATGATTATGATCTGCATATTTTAGGGTGAAAATTCCTAATAATATTATTCTTTGCTTGGTTCAAATAGAATTGGTGGCTATAGGGGGATTATCTTCACATCACATTTTTAGTTGTGTCTTAAATCAATAACAGAAAAGTTGTTATCGTGTTCAGAATCGAAACGTGTTTAATAATATCCATAAAACGAAACCGTTTGTAGCTGAAGGACAAAATTGATGTTATCGCGGAAAGTGAAAAGAATGCCTTGGGTTCGCGAAAGCTGGCTGAAAAGTTTGGTGTCGGAAGATCCCAAATAAATGATATTATCAGTTGGGAGAATTGGCAGTAGATCAAGTCATCTACAATTGGTTCTGAAAAGCAATAGGTAAAAATATTTCAATATCTAAACCGTTAATTAAACAAAAAATACTTGAGGCAGCCAGCAATTTAAAGTGGAAAATTTTGTAGCCCTACATGGCTGGTTGAATTGTTTTTGTCGGCGGCACAATATCAAGTTCATCAAGCATCTAGCAAGTTTGTGCGAAGAGGATAAATCCCTTGCCCAGCTCTTTTCCTCAATTATTATTAAAATTGTAAGTTTGAAACGGTTTGCTTTGATTGATAGTGACGCACCTACAGAGAGTCCCAATTTCAGCATATCAGAAATTGTTGAAAACTAGCACATACCGGGAAGGAGCAAAATTCTGACAACGTGAGTGACGCGGAGAAATGCGAAAATCCTAAAACTACTTTGACGAATATGAGCGAAGTGTGTGCAAAATTAAGAGATGTTTAAAATTATTTACTGTGTAATTACAATAATGAAGTAGCTATGTATGTCTTTTAAACTTTACTTAAATTAGATTTAGGTAATGTTTTTGGTAGCTATATGTGTTGTAAAAACGTTGAGTAAATGTTTACTTTTTTGTAGAAATAACTACTGTTACCTGGCAAACCTGATATAAACAAGTTTTACTGTATCGCCAAAATGTATTATTAAAGAATATGTTAAGTAACATTTATTGCAAAATATTATTTGCGACAGAATTTTTTTACAATACTATAATTATTTTAGAAAAGAAAGAGCTTGACACTGAATATTAAAATTTTTATAACATATAACTTAAGATTGTTAAAAACCGTATAACCACTATTAACAAACATATTTTTCAAGAGGCCCTATACATTTTTACCGTGCAGAAACTCGATTAAATACCTAAAATGAAAACGGCAATTAACAAAGTCATAAATTACTAAAAAGTTATTTTCAATTTAAAATTTATCGTAAAAAGCATTAAAAAAAATTATAAATCGCAATATTTTTAAAGCAGCAGCCACTCACGTTTGAATAGATTGGCACTAAAAGGGCAATGAAACGGCGTAATTAGGTCTTAAATTGTAGTTACGCTAACGTTAATGTTTTTAATTTCGTCATGAATCAACCGGGGTTTTATTGCCCCTTTTATTTGATATTTTAGCAGATGTTGAAAATGTAATGTATAATTTCATAAAATTCTGCAGTTAGCAACTTTCGTTACTATCGAAAAATGGATATTAAAGATTTTTATAGATTAGTAGCTCTAATTTAGAGCAAGCATTAAGTGCTGGAATGGCGAACAGACGGTTTTTTGTCTAAATTTTAACTGACATGCATTCAGGTCTATAATTGGAATATACCTTCAAATCAAATAGTACCTGGAATCCTTTAATAAAACGTAATCAAATCAATTGTAATACAATATTCATTTTACTCCCTATAAAATATTCTCCATTGCAAGCAATACACATATTCCAACGCTTCCTCCAATCTTTAAAACACTTTTCATATGCAGATTTGGAAATCACCTTCAGCTTCTTCTGCAAATTCATCTTTATCGACTTAGTCAAATAGGAAAAAGTCACATGGAGCCATGTCAGGTGAACAGAGAGCTTGCGGATCGGTATAAGTGTTATTTTTGGTTAAATATTCGCGTCCAATTTGAGATGTGTGCGTTGTTTCTTTACAATTGTGACTCCTTGAGACAAACCTTTTCCCTCAAACCCTTTAATACGCTTAGGTAACATTCCTTATTTACTGTCTGACTGGAGTGGGCCAAACCACAATCTTCTTCGTGTACCATCTCCTAACGGAGAGTGGCTATCAACATAGCTATGTGCACTTTATTTGCAGCTGCACGGAACAGCTTATTAGATGTCATTAAGAACCATTCTCTAAGGTTTCTCAACCATGAAGTTCTTCCTTTACCCACGCCTATGCCTTCTTTTTTCCTCCATAATATTTTGCAGCAATTGATATTTTGATCCTCTAATAATGTGTGCAAAATATTCGACATTCTTTTTCTTTCACGTTTTATAAATCTCTTCTTCTTTGTCCATACAACGCAGCACTTCGACATTTGTAACTCTGTCGACCCATGAAATCCGCAACATGCGACGATAGCATTATCTTTCAAACGCTACCAGTTTGTTTATTTCAGCTTTTTTTAGTGTCCATGCTTCGACACCATATAATAGAGTTGAAAATACATAGCATCGAAGTATTCTTTTCCTCAATTTTAAGTTTATGTCATTGCTCCAAAGAAACTTCTTGAGTTTGATAAAAGATCTTTTGGCTATCTCAATTATGGCTTTTATTTCTTTTAACTGTTTCAATTGGAGCGTTATCACCCCAATAATCAAAGTAAGCGATGAGCAACGCCTTGATTGTGGATCGACCTGTCATGGTTTTTTATGTTTTTGGTTGGTCTAGAGAGTGTCATTTTGATAATGTAGTTTAGTGTCAATGTTATATTCATACAACTATGTGATCGGTAATAATACCGTTGATAACATTTTGGCCCAAGTAAATCATTTCTTTAGCGAATTTAATGCGATGATATTTTTGCAATAAATTTATTACGCTCGGCAAAACCCGGGGTTCAATTAATCTTATGGCCAAAATATCTTGCATAACGCTCTAAACCGATCCGAACGAGATACCAAGACCGGCTGCTCTAAGAAACAAGCGATATTCTTCTAAAAATGGCGGCGAATTATAGAGCCTTGCTGTCGCATCTGAATCTCTACATAATGGTGAATGCGAAACAACTTATTATATAAAACAGGATCAGTAAATTAAGTCCTTAAAGAGTTTATTTTCATGTTATGTCATAGAGTAAATGCTAAAAATATCTTATATATACTTACAATACTTATAAGACTGTACACACAATTTATATATGTTCCCATACCTGAAAAAACACAAGTGTTAATAAATTTATCAGAATATAATATGGATAATTAAAAGTCTATTTGCTGACAAGATTTTTAATAATATGTCAATGAAATATATCTACTGAATAAAGTAAATCTTGAAATTTTATATCGATTGCAAATAGTCGTTTTTAAATTTAAAAAAATCAATAGTAAGTATAATGTTATTGGTAACGTCCCAAAAGCCATTCATCTATGCATAAATCAAAATTTCCGAATAAATAACATGAAGCCACAAATCAGTTATCCATTGGATAATATTTATGTATTGGATCTTAATTTTAAAATATAACTCACAAAAAATAAGACTGAACTTTCTAGAGTGTATGAAAAGAAAGAACTAAAATACTTCAATTTACTGCTCAAAATTCAACTGGATTTGCGAAATACCCCACTATTAAAGCTTTACTAGGTTACTGTATAAAACAAAGTTGACGTTTTACCCTTAATTATTCAATAAAAATATAACAAGTTTTTTTACATATTTACAGAATAAAATTATTGATAACTGCAGACTCTTTGAAAAAGATCTTTAAATTTTTTGTTGACTTGAAGTCAAACACCAAAAATCTGTATAATAGTAAAGTTTTGAAAGTTTTGGACATTTTTTCTTTGTTTTAGAACACCAAAATGTAATCTTTTTATTTCTTAAAGTTTATCAAATCAAAAATATGTTTATAACTATTTTTTGCCTGATCTAGTTCTGGAATCATTTTAAAAAGGATGTTTAGATTCTGTTATTTCTGCATGTAATTGGTTTTGCTATGTTATTAAATAAAGGCAACAATATTATAATAAAGTAAAAAAACAACAAAAATAAAATTTATGTGCAAAAAATAACAAACCTATTTAAAACTCTTCCCATTTAATGGTCAGTCTATATTTCACAGTTTGTATGAGCTTAACACATGTGTTAATTAGGAACATAAATTATATTCCTGTGTTGCTGGATTATGTATCTTTAGATCAATTAAAGTTATATTTTACAAATAAATACGTTAACCTTATTTAGATTTTTCTTTAACATTTTAGAGAAACAATTAATAGAGATATTTTTTAAAACGTCTTCCACCTTTAAGGCGGTATGTGTTATAAAAAATCGTGCATGTTCGTAAAACTAGCAACGACACACCTACTTAGCGAGATAGGCTAGTCAGCCAACCTAAGAAATAAGTCCTAAAATTTTAACGCAGTTTATATATCACTTAAGATTTTCTATGGCTATTAACTCGGTGACTCAGATGTTAACGCTGTTGCTTTCATAATTTTACCGCCCTGGCGCTAAGGTTTGATTCTCTTTTTGTTTTAAGTTTGTCAAATATCCATATTTTTTAAAATAATTAATTAAAATATTAATAATTTTATTTTATAAATTTAAAAAAGTACATTTTTGTTTAATATTGTTTTGCGACAGAGAACAAACGCGATAAGTCTAATAACTTTCTCTCTTGCTCCTCGTGCTGACTGACACTCAGCACGTAGAGCAAGAGAGAAAGGTTATACATCAATTCTTCTTTATCCCTCGCATGCTTGTTCGCACGGCCGAGCGGCAAGGCTGCCTCTAAAGGTATATGTTCGAGGGTTATTAAACTGACCAACTGTATTAATTAACGTCATAACTACAAGCTAACCATTCGAGCATATTCCTATTATAGGAAGCGTTGGCACGATAAGTTTACAACCCTTTTTTCTAGCTCTTCTTGTTGATTGAAGTAGGTATATGCTTGAAAGTGTAAAACTTACCAACTGTATTAAATGTTATATGTATTAGCTAACCCTTAAAGCTTTTACCTACTAGAGAGAGCCTTGGTGCGATAAGTCTACAGGCTTTCTTTCTTGCTCTGATTGCAATCGCGACAAGGCTGCCTCTGGTAGGTATATGCTCGAAAGAACTTACCAACTGTATTAAATGTTATATGTATTAGCTAACCCTTAAAGCTTTTACCTACTAGAGAGAGCCTTGGTGCGATAAGTCTACAGGCTTTCTTTCTTGCTCTGATTGCAATCGCGACAAGGCTGCCTCTGGTAGGTATATGCTCGAAGAACCAACTTAACAATATTTACCGCATTGTCACGTAGATGTATTTTTGGTATACTTGCTATGCGACTACTGCCAAATTCCGTTATAATTTATTACACTAAGCCGTGTAATGAAAATCACCAATTGGATTCGATCGGTATGCTCACTACAGCACTAACGAAGTGTAAGGGCCTACCGTAAATTTGGAATATCTCTCTAATATGTAACATTTTATAAATATGTAAATTATTACGCTGTGCTGACTATTATCCCCAAAATAATATTGCCTTAAAATACCCCTGCCAGTAATATATTCCTAAATTCAGTATGTTCTCGTGGTTAAGTTGGTTTATTAAAATTCCCAAAGGCCTACTTCAGATGAAAATTATTTCACTTAGAAATTATTTGAATATTCCTTTTATTATGGTTTTCTGTTCCTAATATATTACCATATAAATTTTGTTAGATTCAATTTTTGTTTATCAACTGAAACTTATCACTTACTACGCAGTAACTGTCGGCAAAGAAAAAACGATGAGTAATTTAATTTAAAAAAATTGACAGTTGGGTATATCATAAAGTTTGTTTTGTTGGCATTGCGCATTAATGGGAAGACGAACAGAAGCAACTGTTATTTCCAATTTAATATAAAAAATTGAAATAATTCTATTAATTAACACTCCAGTAAGCCCAATACTTACACAAATATTTAAAACACAATATAAAAATTGTATTTTTTATGTAAAATTTATCTTTATTGCAAACGTATAATTTACTAGTGTGACTATACAGCAAAATCATCCTTAATTAAATTGACATAAGTTAAATAATACATTTAATTGAATTTTAAAAAATAAAAAAATATCTTAAGTAATTCCTCAAATTTAACAGAAACCGAAACTTCAAATAATCGTTTTTTTCAATATTTTACACAGCCAACCTCAATTCATAACACTTTAGAGGGTACGTTTCTATTAATTAGGAGATTGACTTCATCAGCACGTTTTACAGCAGAAAATTATTTTTTAATAAGGTTGTAAATTAATTATTTAGACATCGAAAATATTAGAACTTACCCTCAATTTATTTTAAAATTATTAACGTCAAAGCTCAAAAATATACAATTAAAATAGTAGATTACGGTTAAAATGTTATTATTGGAGCTTTCTTTCTGTAAATTGTTAATAAGGTACCCAGTCAAAATAGCCTCAGCAAAAATAGCTTCGACTATATAGCCCAGTGTAAAATAGCCTCAAATCAAAACTAAACTAGGAACTTTCGTAGCGTAACAGGTACCTAGGCAATAATTACTAATAGGTACTGTTCTTTTGACCATCGCTACAATTAACATATTGTTTCAAATTTGGCCTTTTTTTCGAATTAAACATAAGTTTCCTCTGCAATTTGCCCCGTTTTTTTTTCAGTGCTATAATGAAATGGGATAAGCTCAAAGCACTAGAAGAAATGCGCAGAATTTTTTACTTATAATAACCAGAACTAACAATAACTGAAGATGGAATTATTAGACTAGGCTTTAGATACAAGGGTTATTTAAAAAATATTAATATTCAATCGGATAGAAGGCTTGAATATTAGTTTTTATCTTTTATGCAGTCCACGAAGGCGATGCCTAAGTACTAACGTACCGAGGGTGTCTTAAGTGTGGTGAGAGAAAGTTTGTTTGTTTAAGTTAAAGAATAATCAACACTCTACAAAAAAGTATCGGACCCAGAGATGTAATATATGGTTTTCAAAGTACTTCTGCCTTCTAAATACGAATGGGTGATTAGAATTGCTAAATTCAAGATGACATTTTCTACAACCCGATGTAAATATGACGTATTCTAGAAAACGTACTTTGCAACTTTTATCCTGTCTTTTACAAAGTATAAATATGGTGTACTGCAACGATGTAAGTGTTTCAACCAGGAACAGATAAGTGCCTTAGAAATGGCTCCTCTTCTACCACCTAAAAGAAACCTATAAAAACATTAAAATCCTTCTTGACGCTTTAAATTATATACGGCACGGTTGGCAAATCTCGGCAGATCTCAACGTCATGGAGGAACAAGGGTCTGAAATACCAAAAAGCATATTTTTGTGATTTTTTACGCAGTACTTTATTTATTAATATTTTTAACATTTTCGTACACGGGTATGCAGCCTGCTTTTACTAAGTATTGTTGCTTCCAATGTGAGTGAGACAGTAAGGACTAAGAACAGCAATATAAAGTAAAGACTGGCTTGTAAGAACAATACGAGAACCTGGAGTAAAAAGTGTGAGTACTAATACCGCCATTACATATAAAACTGAGTTTAATTAAAAAAAAATGTTAATGATATGCACAAATCAGGGAAATAATTTCAGTATCTTAGGGAGAAATTCCGAAAATTAAGTTAGGCCAAAATTAAAAAAGGAATTTTTACAGATTTGTAAGTTACTGAGAGATGTTGCTTTTGAACAAAGCAACACCTCTCTCTCTCTCTCTCTGGAGAAAAGAGCATAGAGTACCTTTAAATTGATGTGTAAGAATTTCTTAGAAAATTATCGGGTTGACAACTATAGAGAGTTACTACAAATCGATAGGAGGAAGCATGTCTCTTAAAATTATTTTTTATTCCCATTTAATTTTTTCCCTGCAAACTTAGGAGAGGTCAGTGAAGAACACAGTAAAAGGTTTTATCAGGACATATTACAAATGAAGAAATGGTACTAAGAAAAAAGTACAGTATACTGCCGACTACTGCTTAGAGATGTCCTGGAAGCTACTTATCTTATAGACGAAAAATTAAAAAAAAATCGTTTTAAACATAATAGTTTAAATATTTTTGTAAATTTTGTAACTTGACAAAGGTTCAATAAAACTTTGAGTTTATTATGTTATTTTTTGTTGTAGTAAGGATTACTTTTCCCTATCGTTTTACAACTAATATAAAATAAAAAATTTGGTACCCTAAAGTTTGTATACATAACATGTTTTATGTATGCCTTTAAAATAGTCCTTTGGCTGGACCTCTTTGAGCATGCCCCACAGGTCCATGGATTTTTGCAACGGTATTCGAAGTCTTTTGGGTCGCTAATCATAAAAAAATGGTTTTAGAGGCCAAAATTGGTCCTTTTTTTATTTGCAGTTTTTGATAATTTTTTGGGGTTTTTTGTAATCTTTATTTACGAATCGTTATTATATAAAAAACGGTTCAAACAAAAGTTGTAAAATTAAGGTATGAACATTTTTCGTTTTTTTTTCTGTGACTTTTCTGTACGTCGAGTAATCGACTGAAGATGTTCATGCGCGGCAATTTTCTAACCTCTTTTGCTGTTTTATCGATTTTATGGCGATCACCATGATGTCCTTGAATTAGAAAATAAAAACAAAAATGTCAAATGTCCAGTTGATTATCTGATGTAGGGGAGAGTGGGGTAATATGGCGCAGACAAGTTATCTGGCGTCATTGACGCCGTGTCGGGAACTTGTATCAGAAGAAACAATTAATATGCAAAAAATACAATAAAATGTGTTCTAGTACAATACAACACGACGTGCGTGACATTACCCCACGCGTCACAATACCCTCTCACCTACACTTTAAATGAAAAACAAGAAGCAGGCTAAATGATTTTGAACGATTTTTGTTCTCATTTTCTGATTCAAACACATCATCTTTAACGCGATATAATCTATAAAAACAGCAAAAAAAGTTAGGAAAGGCCGCGCATGAACATCTTTCAGTCGATTACCCGACGTACCGAAAAGTCGCAGAAAAAAATGAAAAATGTTTGTAATTAAATTCTCTACAACTTTTGTTTAAACTATTTTTCTATTAAATAACAATTCGTAAGGGGATATTACAAAAAAAACCCAAGAAATGACCAAAAACTGCGAATAAAAAAAACTGGACCACTAAAAGCATTTTTTTCGCGATTAGCGACCCAAAAGACTTCGGATACTGTTACAAAAACTCATGAACCTCTGCTCTGGTGGCATGCTCAAAGGGGTCCAGCCAAAGGACTAAAAGGTGTTATAATGATGGAGCAAAACGGACTTTATATCTGAAATCGCGTACTTCACATATTTTAAAAAAATTCCCTTTTTATTTCAGAAAGCAAAAAAAAAATCTTTATTGGACAATGTAATTACCCATCAAGCATTTTAATATGCAATAAAACAAATAATTAACACAAAAAAATATTTTGGCTTAAATGTATTTCGACTATTTAGCCAGAGTTATTTTGTCGAGAATATTTTGATGGATCACTGGGTAATAATAAAACCTGTCTAATATTATTGATTTTTCCGATGTGCCTTTAGGCATGCAAAAGAAATATTCACAAAATAATCGGTGCTGGTAAGCAATTCAAATTTAAGGCCCCTTTAAATACAAAAATATTTTAGTGCAGTTTGGATTAAAACATGTACATAAGGATAAAGTGGATTTTCTTAAAATAACTATACGTAAAAACTAAAATATTTTGCTTAAAGCAAATGAAAAATAAGCAGTTTGTTAGATCTAGACAATTAAAGATAATAGAATTTACTTATTTAAAATTATTATAAGCAAGCCAAAAAAGATTTTTCCACTTTTATCTTTTTAAAAAATAAAAAACATTTAAATTAAAGTTGCATTACAAATACTGCATTATTATTAATTGTAATTATATGTAAAACACCAACTCAAATTTTTTAAAGCAAAAATTGGAACTAACTCAGCATTTTTTCCAAGAACAAAAGTCTCATTATACTTAGCATTTTCAATTCCATCGGTAAAATCTCTTTTTTCGAATAGGTCTTGCGGAAAATTTAATTTTGCATTTCCCCCAGGTTTGGGGATCTCATTTTATTCAATTTCACTGGCTTTTCTTTTGCAATGAACAACGTAGCATCCTTTTATGCTGTTCCTATAATTTTAAGGTAAAAGTAGTTTCCCGTATGGAGAATAGTAAAAAATATAATTTATATATATTACTTGTTTAATTTGATTGTTTTTAAAAATAGAGTTTATAAAGAAATTAAGTTGGTTAGTAGTTAGTTTTATTTTTGTTATGTTATTTTATAAATGATTTTTTTAAATTGCTGTTTAAAGTATATTTTCCGAAAAAAATAGGCTCCTTAACTCAGTCATAATTTAGGGGACATGCTCTTTTTTGTGACATTACCCTGTGGGCAAAATGAAGTTAAAACACGCCTAAATGTATGGATATTTTTTTGTTTTTTAGTCGATTTTAATTAAATTTAAGGACAGTGAAGAGTGGTCAGTTCTTGAACGGCTGCTATTATTACTTACAGGAAAACTGGATCTCTAAGGATCTAAGGGTTACTTTATAAAACAGTGCAAGTCTTAGCATAGATAACCTAACTTTAAATATGTAATCGCTAATAGCATATACATATATATATATATATATATATATATATATATATATATATATATATATATATATATATATATATATATATATATATATATATATATATATATATATATATATATATATATATATATATATATATATATATATATATATATATATGATATATATATATATATATATATATGTATATAAATTAAATAAATATAAAACTTCTAGTAAATAGGGCCACCTTTATTGTTAACGACGGCTTGTTGTGTTCGCCACTACTGACTTATGGCGCTGTCTATAATCACCAGAGGACATTGTTCCCAGCAGTATAAAATTCTTTGTTGTAATTCTGCAGTATTTCGGATAATAATATCTTTATGAACAATGGATTTTAATTGGCTCCAAATAGCGTAATTAACTGGATGTAAATCCTGGATTTTGGGCGGCCAGCAAACTGGTTCAATAAAGTCAGGGCAATTCTTTTGAAGGGATCGAATATTTGTTCTAGAGGTATTAATTATTTTTTTATAAACTGTATAAAATTTTCAAAGAAAAAAAGAAATGGCAACAGCTAGGCAAAGCTGTCTAATACTACAGAAGTTTATCTTGAATTTAAACGAAGGAATTAACAAAATATTCATTTTAGAATTTTTGGTAAAGGTGCAATCAAAAAACTCTGATTTTTGCCAAAAATTGTTTTTTTTGTTTAATTAAAAAATAAGTTGTTATTGAAAAAAAACCTTCGTTCAGAAGCGACTATTTAGTATGTAAATAAAGCGTGCAAAGTTTGGGCGAAATTAGTCCGAAGGTTTTCGAGAACTTTTGTCTACCGACTTTAAAAAAAAGTTTTGAGAAAAATGCGATTAAAGTTTATAATGAATACAATAAAGAAGCATCCCAAGATTAAATTATCTATAACTCGGAAAGTTTTGGTTCTAAATTTTTCGAGAATATTGCTTTTAAGTTGCTGTATCAGTATCAGTGGCGTGTCTACATTTTTAAAGATTTTATTAGACTAGCACCTACGCACACGCCTCTGGCAAAATAATAACATTTTTATTTACACAAAACTTGCTTTTTAATTAACATTGAAAACAATTCAAATTTGAAAAAATAAAGATATTCCAATTATGCGATAATTAAAAAAAAAAAAAAAAAATTATTAAATTGAAATATTTTGGGAGGAAGGTATTTTTTTACATATATCAATATTAACTTTTTTTCATAAAAACATTTTAAAAATTACCCCCTTAAATAATTGCGTATAATAAGAAAACATCCTAAATTATTATATGTTTTTAAAAAACATTAATTTAATGTTTTTCTTCTAAATTTAAAAAATCTTATCAAAATTATTATTAAAAAACTAATTAAAAAATTAAACTGTGTGAACTATATAATTAGGCTATACGTCCATTTCTAATAAAACTATAAGTTTAAATTATCTTTAAAATCAGAGGAGACATTATTTTACTTTTAAAGATAAAACTTTTTTTTATCTATCATTTAAAAACTGTTTATTCCCGAATAAATCCAATAGGTTACCCAAGTTAAAAAAGGAAGTATATGATAGTTTAACAACACAAAAATACTTTATTTTCAAAGTGATCTTACACCTAGATGCTTAAAGAAAGTTGCATTATACGGACCCAGTAAATGCTGAAATTAAAAAGAATATAACAAAAAAAATACAAAAATAAAACTGTTTAGAATTTTTAAAGTACAAAAGAAGTGGCAACAGCTAGGGCCACAAAACTATCTAATACTTTTCATATGTAAGTATTGTTCACAAAAATAGCATAGCCTGGGCAAATGAAACATAACTTCATTTGCCAGCATCACATTTTAAAAAACAAAATTAGTAAAATGAGTCTCTGCATTTAAAATTGGCGTCAAAAATCTAAGCGGATGTTTACTGTAGTATTGAAAAAAAAATTATAAAAAATGTTAATCCTAAAAATAAACAATAAAAATATTGCATTAGAATAAAAAAATTACTCCTGTCTCACACTTGAATGTCAGTCTATAACATTTACGATATTACTCACCTCTACAAGACCTGAAAACGTGTAAATTGTAATACCCAATTAGGGTAATTAACTTATCAAGATATTGGTGTGCAAACACTTAAGATATCAGGATCAGGGAAGAAAAGACCTGTAAATTTATAGACACAAGAAAGCATTTCGGATTTGGGAAACACTAGAGTAAAGTAAATTAGTAATACTTGACTGAATCTAGAACCTTTATTTATGTTTAAATATGCAGAAAATTAAAAAATGTTTTTAGTTGTTTGATATTAAAATATAGGATTGCAAAGTGTACTAGAAGTTAAAAAAACTCATTAATTAGCCACAATTAGTTTCTAATGAAGAAAGGTGACAATGATAAAATTATTAAAATTATTATTTTTTGACATAAAAACTTAAAATACTGAAACCATAACATTACATTATAGATATTACAATATTGTTAATTTTAAAACTAAAATAAAATAACGAGATAAATTTTAAATAAAAAAGTTAAGCCTATCTAAGGCAACTAGCAAGTTTTGTTACTATAAAGTCTGTTATATTGGTCAATATGACATATAAAACGTAACAAAACCATAGCAGGTAAAGTGCTATGACATAAAAAAACAATAAAAGGGGCTAATAGATAACTTTGTTCAAGGATTAAATTTCGTAGCCCACCGTTAAAAAAACCAAAAATTTTAATACATCGCTACTTTGGAAAAAACAGGCACAATTCGAAAACTACTAGTTTAGAGAAAATCCCATTTAAAGATTTAACCAGGGTTTAACTGAATGTAATTTATCTTCATAAAATCATAGTAACAAAATATTTTACTTTGTTTAAAGTACATGCTTGGAGGTAACTTTTGTATAGTTTTTTTTCTTTAACTTAACTATTAACCCTAAGGGTTTCAACTTGTGACACTTTTCTGAAAAAGAAAACTTCAATTTAAGCTAAAGGGCTTTAATTTTAAAAATAAAGTTTAGCTTTTATATATGGGCAATTATTAAAAATAATAATTACAAGAAAATAACTTTTTTTTTATAAACAACATAACACAAAATTATTTAAATCAAAAAATCAGTCTTTAAAATTCTTTAGTTTTTTAATATTTTTTAAAATAATGTTGACACATAAAAATAGGGTATTATAAATAATATTTTTAAACTGCATTTTTATCTGTTCATCAATTTTGCAACAATCAGGTCTTTTTAGCATCAGTTATACCTTTATTAGCAGTATAGGCTTTGGCCAAGCACAGATACTGACAATAGGACACTGTTTCCCCAAATGCTAAAGTTGGTTTTGTTAATAGAACATTGACACAACTGCTCTCTAGCGGCCGGATATGCGAATTACTTTTGTGACACTCTTTTACATAAAAATATACCACATTTTCCTTTTGATTATGACATAAGCAAAAAATTGCAATTTTTTGAGTTATGCCAGTTTGCTTTCAAAGTAGCGATATGTCATAAGATTTTAATATCTTTTATTTAAATCACGTATGACGTATTACTCCATAATAGTTATTTAGTCATGGGCCTAAAACTATTGTAGTAGCGATTTTTTTTGGTTCCCAAAAAAAATCTTGGTATTAAAAAGCCAAATATAAATATAAGTAAATACTATTTTTATATAAACACTTAGAGAATGCAAATTTGCCTCGTAAAATATATTCATAATTATTAAAAATATAAGATCTGCATAGCAGTAGTAGAATTCTTATGATGTTAATTAGACACTTAACGACTACTGAGAACTAAATAAAAATTAAACAGAGAAAAAAATCACTACAGCCAAAGTTTAATTTTTCATTATACTGAGAAAAAAACTTCCTTTTATAGTGTTTAACTCAATAGTATGTTGTCTTTAGAATCTAAATATATTATACTTGACGTTAAACCTATTATACAGAAAACCTACAACAGTCCCAAGCCTGCGAATCTAAGGTTTTAACACATAACTTAATCTGTCGTAAAGATAAATCTTAGATATATTTAATTATAAATATTATATAATTGTTTTAAAACAACTGTATTTAAAATAAATAATGGGTAACTTAAATAATATAAAAATAATTAATATTTGTTTAAAATATGTACTGCGTGACGCAAAACTAAATATGTTACATACATTTTATGTATTGTAATAAGAATAACGCTTCCTGCTGTTTTTTTTTAATCTAAACGTATGGATTAAATACCCTTTATCTACAGTTAAAAAAAAATATATATATATATATATATATATATATATATATATATATATATATATATATATATATATATATATATATATATATATATATATATATATATATATATTCTGCTAAATTTTGCTTTATGGTAGTTTTGAACTGAATTGAATTAAATTTGAACCATTTTGTCATCACCCTTTTAAATTTTACATTGCAATAATTTTTCACAATCTTAATGTTGTCATATTAAATTTGTTAACATTTACAAAATATGTAAAATTTAAAATTAAACGAATTTTTTTCTTTTAAAACCTTGCGACAGTTTACAAAGACATAAAGACATATATTTAATAAATAATATCATTATTTTAAGCCATTCAGTGGTTGAGGTTTGATAACTCCGAAATGGCGGACCTTACATAAATATTTATTTAGACCTTTTTTGTAGAGCGTTAAATTTCCTACAAAGAAACTGTCTTGCTTGTTACTATACAGATATTTGTTTTTGAGTTATTAAATTCCAAACGACAAAAAGCATTTTTCCCATGTTATTTCAATGGAAATAGAAAATTAAAATATATATATATTTTTAAGGTTTTTCTTAACCTAAAATTAAAAATTTGCGGCATTATTTATTATTGTACGAGACCAAAACACTTGTTTCTGTTTTATTACCTTTTTAAAGTAAAAAAGAATGGATGAAATCACCGATCACCCTACTTTCGAGGACAATATCAATATCAGTAAAAAATAATATCGCTGATAAATTGTTTATTCTAACTTAAATCTTGAGAAAGACAAATTATTCAAAATGACTGAATTTTGAAAATTTAATGCTTTGTCATTTTCAAAAGGAATTTAATTACTGTTTAATCCGCCTAGCTCTGGTTAGTCATTTTGTAAAACGCCTGAAAATCTGCTCGTTGCAGAAATGTATTGAATTGTTCAAAACGCCGACATTTTGAAAAATACCTAGTCTTTTTGCAAAAAGCCGGATTATTCAATACGCCTGCGACATATACATTTTTAAAACAAATGAAATTATACTACCTCAGTATACTAAGCTTAAAAAAAGTTATGCCATCTAAAACAAGTGGCGCCCTCTAGTAGCAACATCAAAAGCATGAACAGATTTGAATTTCTAGCCTTAAACAACCCCCAGATCCCCAATTTTGTATGGCTAGGTCATTTAGTTAAATAATTATTACGGAAAAACGAAAACAAAATTAAAGTTTGATACCCTGTGTGTATATATATATATATATATATATATATATATATATATATATATATATATATATATATATATATATATATATATTTTTTTTAAATATATATATATATATATATATATATATATATATATACATGTTCCAATTGGTCGGAAGTATGGGGAGCTTGGAAACCAGGATAGATAGAAAATCGTTAAATGGGAAAGTTTTGGACAATTATGTTAGTAAGCTAATCCCGTTTACTACATGGTTTTATCTATTTAAATTATTGATAAATTTTGAAAAAACCTGAATCATCATTTTCAAAATCGACCATATTTTTTTATAAGTAAAAAATTTTTCTGTAAAACCAAAACTTTTTCGTAGAATTGACCAGTAAATCAATTTTATTTTCTGTTTCGGGTTTTTAAATCATCATCAACTTTATTTTTTCATTGGACCCATATTATTTTTAGACCAAATGTGTTTTTATTCTATTTCAAAGTAAACATTTATAATTTAAGAGTTTATAACCTCATTTATTTCAAAAAACAAATATTTTCGCTGGCCTTGTTCCGGCGAACGTCTTTTTTTGTAAACAATAAAAAAGTAATTGGCAAAATAGATAACTGAAAGATATTTTACAGAAATGGGTTACGCGAACATGCTATAACGTTAATACCGTGTTACAACAAAACTACACGAACAAGTGAAAACAAAAACAATAAAAGTGGCTAAACTAATATTCCTACTAAAATGGATTAAAACAACGACCTAAAATTCAAAATATTTCCATATTTCTCAACATATTAACGATATTTTTTTAAAAAACCTAACCCCTGAATGGTTGACTTGGTAGGTGGATTCTCATCAAACCCTTGAAGATGTTGGATTTTCTTTAAAATGTTGGTTAACTTCTTAGGTCGTGGTTTTTAAAACTTTTGAATTTAAGCAAATTTGTAATCAGTTTTCGAAATATGTTAGTTTGGATGCTGCCTTGCAGGAAAATTGTCAAAATATGTTTGCGACTTTTACATTTCTATTGTTTGGAAAAACATTGCCAGTATAAGTATTTCTTTAAATAGTTAACCATTTCACAAACTTAAAAATTTTTAATAACTCCCGGCTAACTTGATAATACGTAGATGACATTCGCTGGAATCAAGGCCAAATAAAAATATTTCTTTTTAAAGTGGGTGAGGTTATAAACTCTAAACTATTTATGTTATACATTTTAAATAGGGAATAAAAAGCACTATTTGGCTGGTAAAAATCAATATGGCGTCCTATGAAAAAAGAAAGGATGATGATTCAAAAACCCGAAACTGAAAATAAAAATGACTACTCGGTCATATTCTACAAAAAAGTTGCTTTGGAAGTTTTTACAATTTGAAAAATTTTCCTTATAAAAAAAAAACGGCCGATTTTCGAAAATATGTTTTACTTTTTTTAAAATTTATCAAAAAAAATAGATAAAAATTAGTAAAGGGTTAGCCCTTCAACTTTCCAAAACTTTCCCCATTTAACCATTTCTATCTATCGTGGTTTCAATTAATTCCCCCTTTGGGACACAAAAAAAAAAATATATATATATATATATATATATATATATATATATAATATATATATATATATATATATATATATATATATTCTAAAATAAAATAAAAATTTTTAATAATAGGAAATTTCAGGGCTGGGCTCCAAAAATGGATAATTCTTAGAAAATTTGCTGTGTTTAATACCGTTTTATTTTTATTATATGTTCAAATTGATTTTTAGCAAAGTCCATTTAAACAAAATTTGCCTAAACCAGCTGTATACTACATTTATTGCAATCTCATTGTTTTTTTTTAATTTGTCGGGCCCTCTTTTAACGTCAACCTAAAAAATAAGATTTTTTTTAAGAAATTCCTACTCGTCGAGTGACATTGATAAAAGTCTAAATAGGCCTAGAAAAAGCTGCTTCCGGGAAACTGGCGTGTCCAAAGTCGGAATGTAATACGATTAGTTTTATGTTTTGAGTGGACCCGGATAACTGGGATATTTTTTACTGTCATTAGAGTGGTTTAATGTAGAAAATTTTGCTTGTTTTTCGTACAAAAAAAAAACATTTATGATATTGAAATAAATAAAAAAGCACATAGTTAAATTTAAACTGTACTCGTATTTACTTTTTAGCTGAATAAAGTATGGTTTAAATAGGGTATTCCAAACTAAACAAAACCTCAAATGGTTGTTTACAAACCTTAAAAAAAAATCAAATATTGCTTTTAGAAAATATTTTTTATACTCTTGTACTGATTGAATCTATCTCCCATTTTAATGATTTTTTGCGCTGACGGTCGTGATTTTAGGGTACAGACCTGTGCACGTGTCCCTATCCTGGGACCAGAACTAAAGTGCTGTCATCTGGCAAATTACTTAAAAAATGGGTAATACCAAATATTTTTCACACGCTGTATTACTTGGTAATTTTAGATTCAATCAAGAATTGTTATATTTTTATTATATGTCTGTCCTTGGTTGTTGTTAAGGTGCTGCTACTGGCTAGTTTATTTTTTTTTTTTTTAAATAATAAAAAATAGACTAATGAAGATATTAAACAGATAACTTTATTCTTCTTGACCTAAATTTAGTTAACTAAAAACTGCCTTATCTACGTCAATACTTAATGGTACACTCATTTTTAATAAGTACCGGAAGCCTAAAATGTAATAAGTTATACATAACAGTAATAAGGGTTCGTTATTATATTATTTAAGTTTGCAAATAAATCTCAGTTTCACAATAATTTATTCGGTTTTAAATTAAAATAAATAATTAAAACGCCTATTTTTTTTAATTTAAATATTTTATATCCGCATTTAGATAGGTCTGCATACCCAATAAAAATATATTTTATAACTCTTTTATTTAAAATTTAAACTGATAAACTAACATTAAACGCTTTAAACTCAAATATCGGAAGCGAGTATCAGCAATAAACTTTGGTTTCATTTTTATTGCCTTGGTTTTATCTATGTCATATTTGACATTACAAACACGCTTTTTAAATAAAACTTTTATAAAATAATTTTAATAACTGAGAATAACTGCTAACTTTAAATGATGTGTTTTTGATAATATTTATTAGTTTGAAACACTACTTCATTCCATTTAATGTGGTCTTAGTTGTTCCTCTATATCTAGAGCTAAATACAAATTTTTAAAAACTTATAACTGAAGCAGTTTATTGATGGCGGCCATTTTGGTTTTGATGCACACTCATAATTTGTATTTTATATTAAAAGTTAATAAAACACAAATTTTCGTGTTATTCTATTACCGATTTTATTTACTTTTTAGCGCGCCAAGCGTTTGGTCATATTATACCATTTTTAAACACAAAAATATTTTACAAGATACAATCTTCTTTTTATTTCTAAATTTTGTGTGAATTTCGAAAGCTACCATGTGACTATGTCGCATTGTTCCATATCATAATATATATTTCTTTTTCGCAATCAGAACAAACTTGTCTAAACATGTCAAATGACATATATTGGGCAGGTAGGCGTCGAAGTACATATGTGATGTGTTCTGTTGTTCGAAGAATCAAAAAACATTTAGGTGGAGGGGATGTAAGTAGAAGAAAACGTTGACTAATTTGGTGAAAGCTGCAAAAAAGACAATTCAGGAAATTGTGGACGAAAAAAAGTCAAAGTTCCTGAAGTAATACCTCTCCCTAAAACAGGTGGGATCCTCCCTTTAAAACCGATATTGCAGCTTAAAGCGGAGGGACTGCGGGGGTAATAAAAGCCGTAAACGATGTTCAAGCAGCAAAGGAAAAGTAAAAAGAGTCTAAACGTCATTATGAAACAATGGAATTTCTATAGATATTCTTGGATATTGTTTCCTTTCTTGTTCATAACTTTAATGAAAAACTGCCTATTTTTGTTAAAAAGAACTAATGAATTATTATTAATGGTTAATTGTGTAACTTTGCAAAAATTTAACCAGACCTGATATATCTAAAATTTTAAAAAATCTATAAAGATTTAAATTAAAATTCTTTAAACTTTATTTAAAGCTTAAATAAATGAAAGTACAAGTACACTACAAAATATCTCCTATATAATATGTGTAAAAATTTTTGTGGCCTGCACCTAACAAACCAAAATACTACTGTTTTTCTATTTTATTTCATTTTAATAAAAATACACGACTTTCAAACCACGAAAAGTTTTAAAAAGTTCTAAAAACACTTAAGTTATGTCTGTCTTCGCCAAAGCCAACATAAACTTATATATCCCTAAAGCAGACGCAGCTTGTATTAAATCTCGTGACCAACATACAAAACAGAACATTAAATTTATAATAGAAAATGAGACTTGGTCGATAAATGATAATAGTTATATTAAAATTATTGTTAGAATATAGTTTAAACTATTTTTAAACTATTTAATGGACTTTAAGTTTTGGACCAGAAACACAATAACCATCTTAAAAGCATTTACTTAAAAATATTTATATATATATATATATATATATATATATATATATATATATATATATATATATATATATATATATATATATATATATATATATATATATATATATATATATATATATATATATATATATATATATATATTAAAATATATATATATATATATATATATATATATATATATATATATATATATATATATATATATATATATATATATATATATATATAAATTTTAACGGTAAAACGAAATCACCCCCCCAAATTTTTTTGAATAAAAACATATGGCTTTTTAAAATTTTTGAATACATATTATATTATAAGATGCCAAATTTTTGGGTATTATAAGGGTGTGCCTATAAATTCCGGTTTAACCGGAAACGACATCAACTTTTAAAATTTTTAATGGAACACCCTGTATATTTTTAAAAAATTTTGGGGTTTTTAAGGATCATTTCTGATATAAAATCTAAATTATATCCTATACCTATCTCTGCTTTTTTAAAAAAATGGCGATTAAATGTGTCCAAACTTCCCACATTATGCAGTTTTATGGAAAAACAAATAAATGATATAAAAAATTATTATATTTAATTTAATTTTTTGGAAGACCCATATTTGGGGGTCATAATAAAATACTTCCTTTACCGGAAATGTTAAAAATTGATTTTTTTAATAATACTTAAAAAATTTTAAAAGCCCCCCGGGATATTTAAATTTAGATTACGGGTCATTTCCCGATATAAAATCTGTATAATATCCTATACCTATCTTTTTTTAGTTTTTTAGAACGATTAAAGTAAAACCCTTTGCAGTTAAGGGGGAAAAAAAATAAATGTTAGAAAATTAATAAGCCTAAAATCTCTTTGAGCAATTTTGTTATTTTAATATTAGTTTTTCATTTAAGTAGTTATTTAAAAAATAAATTAGAATTAAATTAAAAAATATTAAATGTTTCTTAACGTTTATTTGTTTCCCCTATAACTGCATAATATGCGGTCGTTTGGACATCTTCAATCGCCATTTTCTCAAAAACTAACAGAGATAGGTATAGGATATTATACAGATTTTATATCAGAACTGACCCGTAGAATCCAAATTTAAAAAAATATACAGGGTGTTGCATTTAAATTTTGGAAGTAACATTATTGAAAAAGTCAATTTTCGCAGCACTTCCGGTAAAGCCGGAAGTAGTTTTATTATGACCTCCGAAGATGGAGTTTTGAGAAAAAAATAAATTAAACATAATAATTTTTTATATCATTTATTTGTTTTCCAATAAAACTGCATAATATGCGGTAGTTTGGACATCTTTAATCGCCATTTTCTCAAAAACTAGCACAGATAGGTATAGGAAATAATATACATTTTATATCAGAAATGATTCGTAGAATCCAAATTTTAAAAAATATACAGGGTATTCCACTGAAAAAATCAAAGTTGATGTCGTTTCCGGTTAAACCGGAAGTGATAGAGACATGTTTTAATATCCAAAATCAGCATCTTATGATATATTATGTTAATTTAACATTTGAAAGCTATATGTTTTTATTCAAGAAAAATAAAAGGCTGGGTAGTGATTTCGTTGTCGTTGTGTATATACAGGGTGGCCGTCCATATTTTGGTCCATTTTGATCGCGAATAACTTTGAACAAATAAAGATATTAAGATGCGGTTTTCGCAAATATACTTATATTTCTTTAAAGTTTATTCTCGTATCTTTACCATTTTTATGACATTCCATTAGCTCAAAAACAAAATGGCCGATTTTCCGATATAGGACAATTTTGTTATTTTAAATGGAACACCCTGTATATGTTTGAATATTTTTAAAATTTAATCTTTCCCCTTTAAAAAATGTAACACAAGTTATGGTTATCTTAAAAAATAACGTATTTATTGACCTCCAAAGAATTGACTGTATGTCGAATAGAAATATTATTTTAAAAGGATTTTTTTGAAAGTTGCCTGTGGAAACAAAGTTAATCTCGTTTCCATAACAGCAACAAGCCTCATTGTCAGCCATTGTTGGTCATTTTTGACAAGTTATTTTAATTAGGAAGCGCAAAATGTTCTCGTTAAGCGAAAAAATGAAAAATGTGTTATTATGTTTGCCGAAACCAAATCAGTAAAAGAAACCCAGCGAAGATTTAGAAACATGTTTAATAAAGCTCCACCCACAAAAAATTCAATTAAAATCTGGTACAGAAAATTCTGGAGTACAGGATCTTAGCCCGTAAAAAGAAATTAGCAAACAATGAGAATTTGCTAAATAAAACGTTACAAATTCTGGAGATAGCTCAGGAAGATCCAACATTGTCAACAAGAAAAAATCTCAAGTTCAGTCCATATTCTAAAACTACAGTACAAGAAATCATGAAAAAGAACTTAAATTAAAGCCATACAAAATTCAAATGTTACAAGAAATAAAAAGAAACTGATATTCCACAAAGTGGAATTTTGCCAGAGAATTCAAAATTTAGTAAGGAACAATATACATTTTTTGGATAGACTAATAATGTCAGACGAAGCCACATTTCACCTCAATGAAAAGTAAATAAGCATAACTGCAGGTTTTGGGCAACAGAAAATCCTCGACAATATAACGAACACGTTAGAGATTCGCCAAAAGTCACAGTCTGGTGTGGTATGTCAAAGAAAAATTCTATGGGCCATTTTTTTTTTCATGAACTAACTGTAACCTCTTGGACTCACGTTGATATGCTGGAAATATTTTTTTATCCCCAATTGCAAGAAGAAAATCTATTGAATTTCGTCTATTTTCAACAAGATGGGGCTACACCACATTATGCTAACATTACCAAGGATTCACTGACCAACGTTTTTGGAAACCGGTGGATTGGAAGAGGAGGCCCTATTTCCTGGCCACCTCGTTCACCAGATTTGACTGTTCCAGATTTTTTTTCTGTGGGGATATGTGAAAGAGAGGTGTTATAGTCCACTTCCCCAAAATTTAGAGCAATTAAAAATTAATATCCGAAACATAATAGAAAATATTCCTGAAGAATTTTTAGTCAATAGTTTTAATGTTTTTTTCGAATTTAAATAAGTGCGTCGAAGTCGGCGGAAGGCATTTTCAGCATTTATAGTAGTTTTTTAAAAGTAATGTAACCTTATTGTAACTATTATTTTGTGAATAACCTAAACCTTTGGTGATCCTTTTTTGTAACATATGAAGCAAATTTTAATTGTTAAATAATATTGTTGGTCGACATGCAGTCAATTTTTCGAAGGTCATCACGTTGTTTTTTGAGATAACCATAGCTTGTGTTACATTTTTTAAAGGGGAAAGATTAAATTTTGAAAATAGAAACATATACAGGGTGTTCCATTTAAAATAACATAGTTGTCCTATAATGGAAAATCGGCCATTTTGTTTTTGAGCTAATGTAATGTCACAATAAAAATCGTGAAGGCACGAGAATAAACTTTAAAGAAATATAAGTGCATCTGCAAAACCGCATCTTGATACCTTTATTTGTTCAAAGTTATTCTCGATTAAATGGGTCAAAATATGGCCGGCCACCCTGTATTATAAATATATAGATATAAACTTACAAAAACCATAATACCATACAGTAATTCCTTATAATAATATAAGAAAACAAATTTGGTTGCATGTTTATTACCTAAATTAAATGAGACGTTACAGATATATTTCAAATATACATTCGAAAAGCAAACTTCTCCACACTTCTTTGGTTTCAGTTTCGGAACAACCAGAAGTATTTTTCACTGTCAAGCAAACAGCTGGAAAATAGCTGCTTGATGGGCCATTTTCTTTTATAGAACTTAGTGGAAATTGATAGTGCGAAATCTGGGAAAACCCGAACTAGTTTTTCTGTTAAAATTTAATTAGAATAATATTAATGCTTTATCTAGTAAATTACCTTCTAAAAAATATGACTACGATTTGTTTCAGTTTTTTTTTGACGAAAAGAATCGGTATATCATATCTTGGTTAAATGTGAATATACGAAAAATCTAGAGAAAATTAAAAAAAAATTGTTGGCAACTTAATTCTTTTTTAAATTTAATTGAAATTGTTTATATGTTTTACCCAGTTAATTATTATATTAATTAATGTGCTATTATTTTATCCCTTTAATATATATATATATATATATATATATATATATATATATATATATATATATATATATATATATATATATATATATATATATATATATATATATATATATATATATATATATATATATATATATATATATATATATATATATATATATATATACATATATATATATATATATATATATATATATATATATATATATATATATATATATATATATATATATATATATATATATATTAATTTTAGTAAAATGTGAAACTCAATTTGTACTGACTTTACAGTTTATATAAAAACTAAAACTTAAAAACGAATTTGGTGTTAATTAATTCAGGTTTTTTTAATTGTGCTTAAATTTTAATTGTGCTTAATACCAATATTGAATTTGCCACAGAGGTATTTTTAAGAAATTGGTTTGATTACTAATATTTTAACAAACATTTTAATGGAAGCTAAATAAGAGTAACATATATAATTTATAACCTATTTTTTTAATGTTTCGAAGGTTCAAGAGGTAGGTTATTAGCACGAGGCTTATAGTCTTAGATGCTTAAAGGGGCAGGGAAAAGTACTGCAGTCAATCAGAGATCACAGGTTGTACACTCTAGAGCTATAGGAAAATAAAATATTATGGCTGAAAAATATAATAAGTAACAGCATAAAGTTAAAATAGTTAGAAAAAATATACAGGGACCACATGGTAATAGACTTAATAAAGTTTGGTGACACTTACACTAAAAAAATAATTTTGCGCTTAAGTATACTTATTGCCATTCTGTACTTAGCAGTTTTATAAATTAAGTTTTGAGCACATAAAGTCTAAGTCAAGTAAGTTTCCCTTTGCTCGAATTAAAAGTATTAAATAAAAATTTTTAAAGGTAAATAGGACAATGTGCTTAATCACTGGATATTTCTTCTAGATGATAAAGCAATACTTCTCTCGTAATATATACAAGACAAATTTAAATTACCCACTATCTAATTGTATCTTAAAGATGCGGTTTACCAATGTTAATTTTCTACCTAACTAGCCTTAGAAGCAATACAAGAAGTAAAAAAACGTTTGTAACTTACGAAAAAGTTTTTTTATGTGGATTTCCCTAAAGTTGCTTTTTTACATGGTTTTTCTAATTAGTACGTTTTGATGCCGCCACCTTTTAAATAGCTGTATGGATAAAAACTAGGTAATTTTGAAAACCGCGTCCATAGCTAGGGCTTACAAAATAAACTATTACGTATGTATATAAAGTCAGGTTACACAAATTCCTTTATGGCCATAACCAATTAGCTGCAATAGCAAATTTAAATCTTTACCACCTATTTTAAATTGCTGAAAACAAAAAAATATTCGGCCTAAATCTGAGCACAAATGTTATAAGACAATTCCGCGAATGAATATGACACAACCGTTAACAGATTAGTCTACAGTAAAGAGTACAGTTGTTACTGAAGTAACGATTGCCATATCTGTAACATTATCGATTTTTTAGCCACTAACATTTTTTCTTTTTTCTTTTTAGTCCAGCAAATGAAGGGACAAAGCTGTGAATAAATCTGTACAGTTTTTCCTTGTGGCGAAATTTTTAGGTCTTCGTGATGCTTTCAGGCGAAAGTTTAATAACAATAACAGGTGGAAAAGGGCTGAAAATTACCCCTTAAGGCCCGAAAAAATGGGTTTCCCGCTAATACCTGCCAAAATATGCGAATTGGAGAATTTTTGTTTGACGCCTTGTAATCTACAAAAATGGTCCTTATAATTTTTGTCGAAAAAATCAAGATCAATAGTTTTCGAGATAACGGGACCCAAAAAGTCCCTCATTTCAGCTGCCGCTCTACCGCTAGAATGCCGCTATCTTCATGGATTCACTTATAAGCGGGCGGACGAATTGTTCCATTACTGAGCACAAATTCCTTTTAATTATTCAAAGTTCATCGGAATGGAAAAACCTGCACCTATCATTGCATATCAGTTTGGGTCCATTCTGATTTTTCTAGAATATTAAAAAAAGCGGTCAAAATTTTTTTTTCTCAATATTTTAAGAGTATCTCATTAATTTATTGATATTTAAAAAAAATTGTTTGTTATAAACATTTCTTCATTATAATGAGATCTTAGCAATTGTTCAATTATCCCAGAAAATTTCCTTTACCATCTCTCTTGCGTTTTGATAAAAAATTGTTTTTGATCTGCATTTTTTAGCCGTTTCCGGAGATCTAGAAAATTTGCAGAATAAACGCGAATCAAAAACTCATTATCTTTGAAATGCTTTTCAATGCACATCATTTAAATGCTTGGAGTGTCTAGTTTCCAAACGTACTTTTTTCTTTTTAATAAAGTCTAATAATTTTCCAAAAATCAAGGAAATTCATCACACCAGTGACTCGCGGACTCACAACTAACCACATCTATCCAGTGTGGATGTTATGGATTTTTCGACGGCCGTTTTTGCGAAAAATATTGATGTTGCGAAAAAAATGGTAGGAACATTTTTTATAGATTTGGAGTATGATCTTTATTTTTTGTATAAAAACAAAAATTCTCTAGTTTTCTTATTTTGAGAGATATTCGCGAAAAACTTATTTTTTGGGACTTGGGAAGCCATTTTCAGCGGGTTCCCAATGTCGAAATCGTGATAAACTTTTTCTCGGTCGAAAGCATTCTTGAAGACCTAAGAATTGCGCGACAAATGAAATCCGTACATATTTATTTACAGCTTTGGGTACTTTTAGGTCTTTAGTTACTGGACTATTTCATCAGATAGCAAATTTTGATGTTTGATATTTCAAATGGGGTTATAGAATTGAATAAAAATTGTATAAAAACTTATAATTTACTATTTTTTAAATTTATAGTAAAACCAATAACTAAGACATTAATATATTTTATCAATTTATTTAAGATTAAAAAGCCTATGCTGGGAAAATATTCCTATTTTCAATCTTTTAAAACACGTGCTAGACATTTTTCATACTAAAGCAGCGATTTTTCCACTATAAATAGGAAGTTTTAAAAGTTGTAAAAATATTTTAATCCCAGCCAGCAGCCAGACTTCCGACAAGCTAGCGTAAACTTATATCTTTCCAACCAACACAGTTTGTGGTAAATCTCGTGACCATCATGCAAAACACAGCTTCGACGGCTCTATAGGAAATTACAAGAAATCTTCTTATCGATTTCTGTAAAGTTTAAGAAAAACAGATTTTGTATTCAAGAAAATTCAACAAAAAGGCTAAAACTTCTAAAAATATTTAGGATACTGTTGAGTATGCGGTACAAGTCAAGAATGTAGCTAACTAGACGTGTAAAAAATTAAAAAAGAAGACTCGGCATTAACGTTTATCCTACCAAATAAATATCATTTGTATGCCTCGTACTCTTTTCGAGTACAAAATAATTATACATTAAGAAATATCTGTCAAAAAAACAAAAGTTGTGTTCTAGATGACAAGTATGTTTTTGCTAAAACCCTTTGAAAAAACCTAAATAGCAAAAATCAAAAGACGTTTTCTCCCAGAAAGGTTCGAACATAAAATTAACAAAATGTTAGAAAACAATTATTGTTTTATTAGGTAAATAAAAACCTTTTTATTTTAAAATCATTTTTAAGGTAAAATTGTCATAACAACGAAAAAACATTACAATAAGCACCATGCAAAAAATTATATTTGCTATTAATTACACTGGTTAACATTTGACCTACCCAGGAACGCGGTTAGGTGCTACTATGGTTTTTAGGGTCGCTAATTACAATGAAAGGGCTTGGTCAACCTCCATCACGTCAGGTTTAAGGTCATTTGAAAGTCAAGTGAAGAAAAAAACCATTGACAAAATCTGGAAAAATTCGAGGACGTCTTTTCGAGGTCGCTGAATCCGATTTCAGCGTCTATTTACATTTATCCTAGAGGTCATCCAAGGTCATTCTAAGTTATTTTAGAAATTCGCAATGTATGTTTTCGAAGTCGGTGAATCGGATTTTCAGGTGAGTTAACCTTCATAAGGTCAAGTTCAAGGCTACTTAGTCAAGTAGAGAAAAAGCATTGGAAAAATTATTGAAAAACTTATGCATATAGATAGATCCTAAATGTAAATAGACGCCGGATTCGTATTCAGCGACCTCAAAAACCAAGATATGTATGAATTTATGCAGATTTTGCCAATGGTTTTTTTCACTTGAACCTCCAAATGACCTTGACCCTGACGACGGAGGTTAACAGACCTCTCATCGTAATCAGCAACCCCCAAACCCTAGTAGCACCAACCGCTTTCGGCGTTTCCTCGTAGATCAAATGTTGTCCAGTGTTATAGTTTAGACGTAAACACCTGTCTTGTATCTTGGCAACTAATGGCCAAATTTTCAATTTTAAGAATCAAAGCAGTATCTGTTTAAGCACTTTAAAACCCTATTCTGAGCATTTTTTTTAAATAAAATTTTGCAAAGATGTACAAAATCTTTATAAGCAAAAAAAAATTTCATAATTTTGAATAATTGCTCAAGGCGCCAAAATAATTCGATCTTAAAAGCTGAGTTTTTTAGTATAAGTAAAAAATAATAATATCTTTTTTTCTAGACTTCATCCCTTTTACAAAACTGTCTATTTTTTCGAAAAGAATTGAAATGCAAAATTATTTTGCAAAAACCATTAGACTGATTTTACCGAAATTTGGCATGATGTTTCACCATAGCACGAAGTTTTTTCAGTCGAATATGGAAGTCCTGAGGGAATTTTAAACACTTTGAAAATATACGCAAAAATGAAGTTTTTTTGGCTTTTTTGTTTACTGCTATTTTGCAACAAGCGTAATGCGATTTTTAACTAATTCTCTCTTGTAACTATAAAATTGCTTTTTTTTTTGCAATTGCAAACAAACCGCTCTTATTTTATTGTATTTATTTAACCCTTTGTACATCCTACCAACAACAGATAGGGCTTGTACTATGAAAACTTAGGTGAAATTACATTTTTAATTAATCGAAAAAAACGATTGCGGAAAGAATTTTATACATGTTCAAAATCCGCTTGTTGAAACTTAATGATAGAGATGGTCTCCTACCCTTTTTTCAAATATATAACTACTATCATTAATTTTCACCATATCGCAAAATTTAAAAACCTTTTTTGCAATATAAACGTCAATACTAAAGCTTAAAAAAAAATAGTTTTTTTTTAATCTTTGGATGGTCCAAAAGGAAATCCAAGTACTAACGTACCGTGGGTGTCTAAGTGTGGTGAGGGGGATTTTTTCACCGGGACTTTTTTGGGAAACGGGGAGAAGAAGGAAAAATTTTTGCGGGTAGCAGGTTAAAAATCAAGCACTTTGGGGATAAAGAAACGAAGCAAACGGGAAGTTCGGGGCCTCTAGTTGAACTGTAAAAGAATTCATAAAAGTTACACCACGTGTTGCTCTGTTGGGAGCTCCCAAAAGAAGGAATTACTGGCCAACTCCTCTAGCAGAAGCCGTAAAAATCCTACAGAAGAGCAACAAATCCCCTACAGCTTGTGGGTAAACAAGGGGAGGAACCTTTCTGTAAGCGTGGGATTATTATAAGACGAACGGCTTTTTCTTGAATGGAGACATGAGACAATATTAAAAGATGGTCTGATTTGGGATACATACAGAGTATACAGATTGGAAGAAGAGAGTGAGAGGAATCCAAACTTTCTTGAAGCTGCCGAGCGTTAGAAAAAACTATGAATGGGATTGATTGTAGAAGAGAAAGATCTTTAAAAGTGTAGAAAAACAGAGTGGGTGACAGTACTGAGCCTGAGGCACCCCAGCATTAACCTGGTAAAAGCTGGAAGAATGACCATCTACAGTCTCATATACTTTGATTAGAAAGGAAATTTTGGAGACCCAAGAGCAAAGCTTAGGTGGAAGACGAAGAAGGAAGTTTTTTAAAGGGCCCGCCATGCCAGCCCTAATCGAAAGCTTTGGATATGTCAAGAGCAACAATCTGGGATTCCCAAGAACCCAAGACTTTTTCGGTTCATTGAGACAAAGGAAAAAAGATCAGTTGTGGATCTTCTTGACAGAATCCATACTGTCTATCATGTAAGATCTTGTGTTTTTCCAGATACTTTAAGATTTGAAAATTATTAAATTTTTTATTACTTTGCAAACAACAGAAAGAAGAGTATAGGTCTATAGTTAAAAGGGGGAGTTTTGCATCCTTTTTTGGGGACAAGTTTCCCCACGCAGCTTTCCAGCTTTCTAAAAAAAAAAATGCCTGTATCGTAAAAGATTCGAAAGGAGAGATAGGATGGGTCAAGCTTGGAAACACATTTTTTTTAAAACTATTGCTGGTATGCCATCCCGTAACATAATTAAAAACGCTTTAAATTAAAAATTGGGATAAGCCTAAAAGGGGCAAAAAGTTTCTTTAAAGCTAACCTCTTGTACATAATAGAGGTTGGTTTTATATTAGGAGATGAAATAACTTTGTATTTGTGCAAATTTTTATTGAAACCAAAATCCAGAAAGCGCTTTGGTTAACCATCATCAGTGCTATTCGTCAAGCAAATCGTAGCAATTTGAGCATACATAATGTTAAACAGGTTTACCAATATCCCTTATTAAATAAAATTAAAAGTAAAACAGCTGAAAATAATCTCAATTTTCCTTTCAATGGGTGAATTTTAAAAAAGAAACCACACTATTCCATTTTGGGAAAAAAAAATTCTTCCTGCGGGAAAAAGCACTGGTGATGGTTTCACCGAAGGCGCTCTGCTAGGTTTTCGTTTCAATAAAATTTTGCACAAAATGCAAAGTTTCTTCATTTGCTGTATTCCCACGTGTACACAACCACAATCGGTTTTTTTTAAATATAAAGCCAACTTGAAGTACCTTCAATGAAATCTCTTTCGCTTTTTCCCCAATTTTAATTTTTTTCAAAATTTTAAAAAATTTGAAAATCAAACAAATTTTATTCAACTTATATTTGCTAGAAGAAGTAACCAATATCCCCCAATTTAGGACTTAGTTTTACTTTCAAAAAAATGTAATTTAAAAATTTTTAAAATTTAAAATACATAACTGCCCAATTTTAAATGTTTCCTTTTGTCATTTGCGAGATATCAAGAAAAAAAATTTTACTTAAAAGATAAACCAAATGATTTTTTTTCAATACAGGTAAAAGTTATTTAATAATTGCGAAAAAAAGTAAAACTGGGAGTATTGTCTAAATGGACAGCTCTTTAAAAATACTCTTATGATAACTTGGGTGCGTTTGAAAAATCATCCAAAACTTATTTTTCAATTTGAGACTTAGGGTATAAATTTTCTTTTTTTAAAAAAAGAGGGTGACAAAAAAAATAATAATCGATAGCATTTTTCCAAAAATCAACTTTTTCTAATTTATTAAATTATACCCAAGTTAAACCCCTTTACAGTAAATTAGAATTTAAATTATCTTTATAACTTTAAAAATAAAAAATAAAGAATTTTATACTTATAAATTTCCCCTTACTTTCTTTAAAAATTTCCACAAATTTTAAAACTTTAAAGCCGCATCAAAATTTTTTGGGTATTCTTCTTTTATTAATGCTGGGGGGCTGTTTGAAAATTCGTTTTTAATTTATTCTCCGAATTACGTCTACTAAATACCACTAAAACTTGTTGATATATTAAAACCCGCCATTCTGCTTAAATTCCGGCGAACCATCAGGTTTTACGACCTCCATCAATATCCTTATTCTGGGAAAGGAAAATTTTCCTGCCCCCCTTAAATCCCATTTCTTAGCAAGTTTTATCTAATATCGATCCAAATTTATTCATGCCTTGAATGTTGTTGCCAAATTTACCAAAAAAATAAAAATGATATTTATCCCCAGGGAAATGTAACAATATCTGTGTTTGTTTACAACCCAAAAATACGGGGATATAAAAGTAAATAAATGTGAATTTTTGCTTTTTTTTTTCTACTTTTTTTTTTTATAGTGGTAAAAGGTTTTTTATTATTACCAAAAAACAAAAGCAAAAAATTCAAAAAGTTTTCTTTTTAAAATGTCACAGACCAAAAAGGCTAATATTTAAGTCTTAAGCTGATCCTTTTCAAAAAGAAAATCAACAATATAATCATATAAATATCAATAACTAGAAAAGTCTAATTCAAAGATAAAAAAACTACATTATTTTAAACAATAAGGGCCCTTTTAGAATGCCGGATTGTTAAAAATGTTTATCTGGGATACGGATCCCAATACGAATTTTGGTTCAAGATCTGGGGTTTGAAAGACCTTTATTTTCTCAATGGGTGTCGGCGCGCGAGACCTTAAAACATAGTTGACGTCAGGCTCGCCGGAATGAAGGAGGAATGTTTCGCGCTTGCGGGGGGATTACTTTTGTTTTGTTGTTTTCCCCGTAAGTTTAACAAAATTTTAAAAAATCATCTACAGAAAAATTTTTAAAGAATATAATTTATTCTTGATAAAAGGGTTTGCTAAGAAGAGTACCGTAAAAATATTGGGGGGAACATCTTTGCAAACAAAAAGAAATTTAAACAAATTTTTTTTTAAAAGAATTTGGAAAAAGCTGTGTGGGATAAACAAACCCCAAATCAATGAAAATTAAATGGATTGCTGAAATATAAATTTGAAATTAATAAAAGTTGAAAATAATAGGATGAAAGATCCGTAAAAGATCCGCGAAAAAGTAACGGATACGGATAGGTTTTTTCCTTTTCCCTCGATATCAGCGAATACGTATACGGACATACGGCATCACTACGGCCTTTGCAACGTTAAAATACCTTTTTTTGTAAGATAAAGGGGCACGATTACCTAAATGGGTGACTACCAGTGAACACCGTATACCGTTGTATTTTCGGAATTAGGTTAACCGTAGGTCCCTCTACATGACTTTACCCAGATATTAATGAAGGGGAGTTTAATACTATTTATAGAACGTCCCAAAATCTGCATGTTTTGCTACTTGGACAACGTTGACAAAATTGGGGGATATATGGATTAAACACCTAAACCCGGGGCCCACGGTACCTGTATTTAGGGATTATGGGCGAGAAAAAAAACCGGGAAAAATTTATATTTTGATAATATTTTTCATACGAATTGGTGAACACACCAAACATTTTTTTGTGCGAATGGGGGAGCAGGGCCAAAATACAAGATCATATCGTTAAAGTACCCTGACCTAAATACAGGAGGGAACAGAAAAATGTATCTCCTCTGCAACTAGAGTTAGGGCTTATGAAAATATTGTTAGTGCTTAAATAGAAAAGTTTTTCCTGTTTAGGATGGAAATTCGTGTATGTAAGTAAAAATAATTTTTTTTAAGACGAAAATTTTGAAGCAAAACTTCCCCCAAAAAAAAGGGATATAAAACCATAAAAAGTTCATGTAGCAACTTTCTAGGTAACAAGAAATCCGGAAACTATACAAATCCAGACAAACTATTCAGTCTCAAGTAAAAACAAGTAAAAAAGATATCGAAATAAAAAAATATATTTTTGTAAATAAATATATTGATTTTCTTATTTTTCTAAAAAAAACACCAAATTCTTTTTATATTTTTTTTTAAACTCATTTATTTAACAAAAAAAAAACCATATCCGGGGGGGAAAAGGAAAATTTAAAAAGCAAAAAATTTTACAAATTTTTTTAATATTTTTGTATTTCCCAATTAAAACTAAAAAAATAATTTCAAAGGGTTTTTTTTAAATTTTTTTTTTTAGGGTAATTCAAAAAAATTATGTCATCGCTTAATGACCGAAAATTTTTTGGGAAAAATAGGACATAGGAAAAATTATTAAACATAGCTTCAAAAAACAAAAGGGTTGAAAAATGTTTTTTTTTACTTTTATACTGGGTGTTTGATTAAAATGAAACTGCAGTTAAAGAGTTGACCAAATACTCCCGACCGTGACGTAGCTTCCAGCTTTTATTTATTTTATTACCACCATTTCGTCACTTTTGGTAATAGTATTATTAATAATTTTGAATATGATACTTCTGTTCTGCTTAGTTTTACGTAAAAAAGGTACCCTTGAATTAACTCGATAAACTTAACGGCTTTCAAAATGCTCTAATTTTAAAATTGCGTGATACAAAAAGGTTAATTTTTGCTAATTTTTACAAAAAATCACAGACAAAGACTAAATATATGTATGCGAGCAAGGGGTCGACACTTTGACCACATTTTATAGAGATAACTGTCGATTTTCAATAACACTAAAATCTTGTAGTTTCTTTGTCTTTATTTGTCAACTGATATACAAAGTTTTGGTTAGTGATTTACCTCCAACCTTTTTCAAGTGATAATTAAAAACCATCCCTAAAAGCTACGACTTATATACTATCCGTTGTTCACCGAAGCTTGACTGATTTTTCACAGATTTTGAAAGATATTCGGAATATTCATACTAAGCTTGATAAATACATTTTGGTTGTTTACAATTATTTTAACTTTTTTAAATTTTTATTTCTTCCAGTGGGTTTTTTTATTAATAATTTTTAATGCCGACCATTGCATGCGGCGTTGTTTTGGCCACGCGTGTTTGGCAATCCCTGACTTTGACGTATCACCTCGTTCAGTATGTTTTTTGTGTTCTTTAACTCTAACTTTAAATGGTCTTTTCGTTTACCCGATGTATACCTCACCACATTCATAGAGAATTTAGTAGATACAGCCATTATTTGAAACATTGTTGTCTGGTCTCGTCTTAGTAAGGATATTTTTTAGAGTGGTTTGGGATTTACATGCCGTTTTAATATTATACTTATTTGTGATTCTGCGGATCTTTTTAGAAGTTTCTTTAATATATAAAATTTCATAAATATTTGGTCACGTGGAGTCTCGTTCAAGTTAAAGTTTTTTGTCTTATTTCGATATTTTTCAATTATTTCCTTTACCAGTCTTTCACTGTATCCGTTCGGCTTAAGATCCCAGTTATATTACTTATTTCCCTTTGCAGGGATTTCTTTCTGTTACATAGATTACTGCGCGATAATATAGAGTCCGTATGACGCCCTGTTTCGTTTCGTTAGAGTGATTATACAGGGTGTCAATTTGAAAACTTCCCACCCCTATTATTTCGAAACGGGTTAGGTTTTTATAAAATCGCTAGGACACGTCGATTTTATTATCGAGGGGATAATTTTTATGCAAAATCACTTCGCCTCTTTCAACCCCCCTACCCTCCAGAACCTCCTCTCAAAAAATCTTAAATGGCAATAGGGGTTGAGTGATACCTCATTTGAAAGAACTTTTTATTCTCTACATTTTGGCACCTTATTTTTAAATTTGAGTGCTGCGTTGCCAAGTTAGGGTTATTTAAACATTGTTAAATTACTTATTATTAAACATTATTCCTGTAAGTTTTTAATTACGTTAAAGCTATGATTTGCATTGAAACATGTTATTTAAGTTAATATTATTTTTATTAAACATTTGCATAGTCGTTACAATTATGGTCTTTACAAAAGCACGCCTAAAATTTATTTTATTAACACGTTTAGTTTAAGAGGTGTTCAAAGTGTTCTCCATTGTTCCCCAAACAAAAATAAAGTCTATTCTAAATTCTTCCCGAACATTTTGAAATACCTCTTCTGGAATAGCCCTACTTGCCTCTGTAATTCTTCTTTTTAAATCTTCGATATTATCAGGCTGAGTTTTGTAAACAACCGTTTTTATGTGCCCCCATAAAAAAAAATCTAACGGCGTTAAGTCTGGTGACCTAGCAGGCCATTCTATCGGTCCCCTTCTACCAATCCATTGGTTAGGGGAAACTGTTATTCAACCACTCCCGCACTGGCCGAAAATAATGCGGCGGAGCTCCATCTTGCTGAAAGTGTAGTTCGTTTGCTTGCAAAATGTTACCACCAACTTGATTTTCCAGTTCAGTTGTTATTAAAGGATCAATTACATCCTCAAGTAGGTGTAAGTAGAGCTCTCCAGTTAAGTTTTCTTCAATAAACAACGGTCCTATAACAGCATTTCCGAGAATACCGGCCCAAACATTAATTTTTGTGGCCACTGTGTAGCACCCTCTGAAAATGTGGGGATTGTCGTCACTCCAGTATCGACAATTCTGTTTATTGACATGGCCGTTTAGAAAAAGGTACATTCATCACTGAATGCTTACCACAATTTCACGAGTGTTGATTAAGTTGGACATAATTTCGCAAACTCTATTCTCCTATCAAAATCGTCCTCATGAAGTTCCTGTAAAATTTGCATCTTGTACGGATGATATTTAGTAACTGTAATGCTCGTCGTACAGTTTCATGTGACATTCCAGTTAGACGTGCTACTGTACGGAGAGAATTGGTGGGTTCTGCAACGAATGTTCCCAAAATCTCTACTTGAGCATCTTCGTTTAAAACACGCCGATTTGCCCTTTTTTGTTTCCAACTAAACCGTTTCATTAAATTTAGCTACTACGTCCAAAATGTATCTGTGACTTACATTACAATTAGGATTTCATTATTAAAAACTTCGCCGTTCTTCTTGCGCATCTTCCTTGCTCGCCATAAATAAAAATCATTTCAATTCTTTGCCTAAGCGTGTATAGTAACTAACAATAACACACAAATTATCGCAATAAATTTTAACTGATTTAAATACCTAGTGACATTGACTGGTAGGAAAGTTCACTAAATAATATTTTAAATTTCGGATCATATCATCAAACTGTATTGAGACGAATTCCATTGAAAACGAAAATAAACAAAAAAAGAAAAATAATGTATTATCTTTAAATGACCAAAAGAATTTGTCGGATTGATAAACACTTTCAGTGAGAAATGCACCGGTTCTCTTTATGGTCAAACACGTTCCAATACAAATCATAGCTTTAACGTAATTAAAACACTTACAGGAATAATGTTTAATAATAAGTAATTTAACAATGTTTAAATAACCCTAACTTGGCAACGCAGCACTCAAATTTAAAAATAAGGTGCCAAAATGTAGAGAATAAAAGGTTCTTTCAAATGAGGTATCACTCAACCCCTATTGCCATTTAAGATTTTTGAGAGGGAGGTGGAGGGTAGGGGGTTGAAAGAGGCGAAGTGATTTCTGCATAAAAATTGTTCCCTCTCGATAATAAAATTGACTTGTCCTAGCGATTTTATAAAAACCTAACCCGTTTCGAGATAATAGGGGTGGGAAGTTTTCAAATTGACACCCTAATTCTGGTTTATATGTCCATTACTTCGTTTGACTAGAACGTCGAGAAAAGGTAAAGCCGAATTTTGCTCCTTCTCCATTGTAAGTTTGATACATGATCGAAGGCAATTTAGATGTCTTAAGAAACTTTCAGGTTCTTCGTCATTACCTTTCCATACAATAAAAGTATCGTCAACATATCTTCGCTAAACTTTTGGTTTGATAAGTGCAGTTTTAATTTGATGTTTATCAAACTATTCCATATAAATATTTGCTACCGTTAAGGATAACGATAAACCCATGGGAAGTCCATCATACTGCTTGTAGTACTCATGTTTCACTTAAAGGAGGAACTAGGTAGCCACAGCACCAACAACTCCATCACTCCATCCAGCGGCAAGGTGGTACGTTCTACTAGTGTTTTATCTTCTTTAAGCTTGGCTCGGATAATGTTTAACGATTATTTTACTGGTACGTTTGTACAAAGACTTTCCAAATCAAAACATATAAAAGACCCGTCTGGTCCTATTTCTACATTTTTGAGAATGTCAACAAAATGATTAGAGTTTTTAACAAAAGATGCTGATTTACCTACCAATGGTTTAATTGGGTTCAAAAGGTGTTTCGCTAGTGCAGTCGTGGGTGCATTTCTAGAACTGGTGATAGGCCTTAAGGGTATATTGTCCTCGTGTATATTCGGCAGTCCATAGAGATGTAGAGTTATACTGTTATGTTAAAGTTTTTTTGGTTTCATCGGTCAAAAGTTTTTGTTTTTTTTTAAGGGTCTTGTCAATTCAAGAAAACGAACTGTTGACTTTAATTTTAAATGTATTATAAAGTGAATATATGTACCTTTATGCAGAACTAAGGAGGAAAAATGTATGATGTACCAGATTAGCAACATTGTTATTACCAAAACGTATCCCGAAATAATGATAAAAAAAATTGGCTAAAGCTGCGCCACAGGTTCATATTTGTAATGCTCTTACTGTATTGTAAGTTTCAATTAGATCAAAAGATCATATTTAAAAATAAGAGAAAAATTTAAATTCTAAAAATTTGTCTTTCACACATTGTGTATCTTAAAAATGGTGCCGTTTGGATCTAAGTTTATAAAACAAGTTTTTTGGTCTTGGAGTCTTTCACTATATGATTGCATATGTTCTTTGAATCACGCTGTCTAGAATTTCAGGCATAAATTAAAGAGTTAGAGAATCTCATAGTCATTCTATCATATTTTACTACATTCATCACAAAAAAGATTACCGGACTATTTGATACAGAAGGATACACTTTTATAAGGTAACGTATTTATTTATTATCTGCAACATACAGCTCACACGAATCTAAATTATCAAGATATGAACCTTAGGGGTCCTCTAACGGCAACTAAGCCGTTTAGAAACTTTTATTTACTCCCCGGGGTAACATCAAGTCCAAGATTATTAGGCGAAGGAAAGTTATACCGCATTTTTCGCTGCAGTCTGGAAAAGGTGGGAAAATAGAACACAATAGTTGTTTTATAGGTTTTATTACTGAAGTTGGGATGATACTAAAATTTAATGGCAACAGAAGATCCGCTCCGGAGCTTAGAAACTCTGTATATATTTTTTTAAATTTATATTTAAAACGTTTTAAAATTAAATGGGTTTGCTTGTATTAAGTATCCCAAAAGTTCAGTAAAACATTCTAAAGTTGTATTTCGGAGTGTAATATAGTCTGTTAAAGAACTAATTAAAAGGCATAAACTTTCTTTCTATGGAAATTAACAAAAATTAGACGACTTCGATCTTTTTAATTCTGAGTGTGTGTAATCGTTTTTATTTAAACTCAAAAATCATGTTTATTGAATCAGTCTACTTATGTAAAGATACATAATCTTGAAAAAGCAAGATACCTGGATAAATTATTTGCCATTTTTCATTTTTCCCATTCTCTTTGAGCATAGTTATTATTTAAGTTTTATGGTACATACAAGTGGTGCTTTGCCTTGCTTAAAGTTACCAATTATAATTTAGTAAAATCTTAAACAGGGCAGAACTTTCTTTATGCAACTCTTATTACTTATTTATATATCTCTTTTTATATTAAAGTAAATGAAATGACTTCTTTTTGTATAAATTTATTCTAAAATTATACTACAAGTTTACTATTTATCGACAAAAATGTCAGAAAAATAATTTATTATATATAATAACTTAATAACTAACTTGTTATGGTGTTTACTTGCAAATTAAATAAACGAAAAAAAGTGTAAAGCTCCTCCCTGTGTAATTTTTTTACAAAACAATGGAGGGTTATAATTCTTATTCATATTTAGCGAAATTATAAAAATATAAACCAAGTGTTTACGAAATTACGCCCGTCTTTTAGTGTTTCATTTGGCTACAATGCATTTTCTCGTCATTTTTAAAATTTACAATCAAAACATCTTTTTAAGTATTTTTATTTTATAATTCCGACGAATGTTGTCCAAATACCGAACATACATATATTGCATATCTCGACACCTTTTGAAAAACGTTGTTGTGCCACCCATTAAGATCATTATATTTATAATTAAAATACCTCTGAATTACCCGCTATGACGTCTAGGTCAAGTCATCCAGACGAGACCTACAGTTTAACGTGAATTTTGAACCACTTCCAATGGCGCACAGGGTTCACTGGCAGTCATCCATCTAATTACTAACCGTGCCCGGCGTCGCCTAACCCTGGATTTATAAACTTGGCTCCCATGTTGGCGTCAAAGTCGGCGCTGGCCTTTAGATTGTTTTATTTATAAATTTGATGTTAGCTTTCCTAACGTTCGATTTACCTGTTAAACCTGTCACTCTCATTTTTCTTAATGTATATACGATTTATAAAAATGACAAATTGGCAAATAAATATTCTATTAGTAAGATAAGACTGTCATTTAACGTACTACCAACCTTAATCTATGCGAATTAAAAATACGATGAGCGCTAAGCAAATGTCGGCTTCGAAGTTAAATTTAAAGCTCGATTTAAAGTACCTCCAAAGCCAGGTTTCTCAACAACGCAAGTCGACGCCGGTTTATAAATGATTGACTGTCGCCAACGCCAGCGGCAAGTCTATAAACTAAATTTAAGACTGGTTTAGGTGTCTGCTGTATGAATAAATGGAGCCATTTTTAACCTAATCAATCATCTTTTAAAATAAATTAAAATTATTTATAAGTTATTAGAGACAATAAACAAAAAAGGCCAATTAATTGAAAATTAATGCTATTTTTTCGTTTGTACGCTTTTTTTATACGTTTATTCCAAATTTTTGTTGAATTTAAAAGAATGGGTATTTAAAAGTTCTATTTACTAAGATTTTGGGAGGAAAAAACCATACTCGAAATCTTACCCAAAAACTGAAATGGCGAAGGTGGCACTAAACAATAATGTTTACTTCACTTATCTCATATACTCCAGAAAATGAAGCTGAAAAAAGTGGAAAACCTGGCAATATTTTCAAAATGCATAGATTTGCATGAAAATTTGGTATTAAGCTTAACTTACCCTCTTTTTTAAAATCTATATTATGTCTATGGGCGCTCTTAATTTTTTAGGGGTGAAACATACCCTTTATTGCTAAAACCTATAAAACTATACAACAATGCTTAAGTTAAGTAAAATTTGACTCAAATAAGTTTAAAAAGTAATATTTTGTTTCTATGAAACATTTTAAAAAATATTTCAGCCCTTAAAAGATTATGATTAAAAAAAAAACAAATAATTGTCTCGAAAAATTAATATATTATCACAGTGTTTTGCATGAAAATTTGGAATTAAGTTTAACTTGCACTTCTTTTTAAAATCTCCATTATGCTGAGTCGCTTTTTATTTTTTAGGAGTGAAAACTACCCCTTATTGCAAAAACCTTCAAAACTTTCATATCAAAGGTTATGTCACATAAAATTAGGCTCTTGTAAATTAAAAAATAAGTATTTAATACGTATTTATTTCTTTGAAACATTATTTAATATATTTTAACCTCTGAAAATCAACACCTATTATGATTTAGTAAAAAAAATATTTACCCTAGAAAAATTACCATACCGTCACAAATTGTAATTAAAAAATGTGACTGCTTAAAAGTATTACTAATTTAATTTTGTAATTTTTTATCCTTAAAAATATACCTCTTACAACATTGCAATGCAAAAAATAATACAAAACCGCGGATTTTTTTAAAAGATGCATATTATAATCGCTTTTAAAATGCTTCAAAAAAATTGTTTTTTTAAGCATAACTCCTTTAGTTTTTGTAACAAAAAGTTCTTTAAAAAACCATTTTGTTGGTTTTTTTTAAGAGCTATAATGTCCTATATATTAAAACTGTTTAAAAACTTTACTTTTTTAAAGGGGTGAGTTTAAAGGGATAAAACTAGGTAGTGCTCGTCTATACACACGCGTTTTAAACTTTTTATCTCACTTAATTTCCGTCATACGGTAAATTAAAAAAAGCAAAATTTTTTAAATTTTTTTAATAATTAGTTTTCTAAGTATTTTCAAAAAGGTCATTTTCTATTAAAATTATGAAAATGTATTTTTACTTGCAGCTCCATTTTTTTTTAAATTAGGCAATTTAAATCGGTTCAAATTTTAGAATGTATTTATGATACAGAGATAAAGAGAATTGAAACAGAGCCTCAAAAAATTTGGTCTTTCCTTATTTTAATCATAACTTACTTAATTTTTATGATACATACTTAAAAAAAAAGGTCTTAGCATATGCTTCAAAAAAGTTATTTTTTGTTTTTCGCGAAAAATACGTAGATTTTGCGTTATTTGCTTTTGAAAATCTGAAATTTTGTGTTTAATGAATAACAGCTAACCTTTAACAAATCACAACTTAGTTTGAAGTAGTCCTACAGCAAATACAAATAAACATTTTATTTGTTTTTTTTTTTAAGCAACAGTTTTGTTTTATACAGTTTTTTTTTTGATAAAATGCATACTTATAGAGTTATTTGCAACAAAACGATTAAAAAAGTTGATTTTATCGACAAAAAACTTCTACTTTCGATCGCAAATAACTCCAAAAGTATGTATTTACAAAATAAATGCATAGAACAATTTTTGCTTAGAAATAATTTTTCTATTTCTGGGGTAAAAATATTTTTAAAAATTACCACCCCCGAGACGGTTTGGCAACCACCCCCAGGGTAAAGGCGCCCTTCGGCATGATATAGATTTTGATCCTTGAACTATTTCCTGCCTACTGTTAAAATTTCAAGTCATTATATGCATTTTAAAAAAATGGAGAAGCAAAATAGCTCGTTTCCTGGACCAATAAAAAGCGGTCTGGATTTCAATAAGCTTCTATTTCTGCAAAATGATCTAGAATATTTACTGTAACTTAAAATTCTAAATAGATTTTTATAATAAGCATCTATTTTATTGTCTAAATTAATTAACTATATTAGAAAAAATAAAAAAATAAAAAAAACATATATATTAAATTTAAAATAGTTTGTTATCCTTATTAACAAGTTTACCTAATTCACGGACGTTTTTAGAAGTAAAATGGTCTTTATAAAATTACAAGAAAAAAATTAGGACCATAAAAAGTTAACGCGAACATCTCGAATTTAAAATTCTAGGTAAAACTCTTTATTTTAAAAAAAAGCGCAAAAAAAATAACTTATTATTTTATTTTTAAAGCACGTTTTTAAAAAAAAATTTAAATTATATATAATGAAAACTAATGGTGATTTTTTATTTAAAAATTTGACCCTAAGGCTTTTTAAATTTTTTTAACATTGACACTTATTCCTCGAAAATTTTTTGGAAAACTAGGTTTAAATAAAATGTAAATAAAAAAAAAAACGCCAAAATATAACAAAATTTCCATTATACTAATTATTGCCCGGGGAAAAAAAGGGAGAGGAAAAAATATAATATAAAATTTATTACCCAAATGCGTCCTAGGGGTCCGTAAGGAAGGTCAAAAAACCCGTAACATTCGCACTACCAAGAATTACGAATTACGGGGCATTTGGCTGACGTTTGTCACTCTTTTTTATAAATGCTGACGTTTTTTAATTTTTCAGTTTTTCCCTGACCTGCTGAACCGTCAAAAAAAAATTGCTTGTATTGCTTGCAAAAGTGTCGACAAAAAATTTTTATACAGGGAAAAAAAAAGTTTCTTAGTAAAAAAACTAAATATGGTTGTGTATGTGTATATCGGAAAAAATAAAATATACATCAACAATGGTTAAGACAACTTTTCTGTCCTAATTTAAAGTATTATAATTTATATAAAAAAATTAGGTTTTTAAGTAAAAAAAAATAACAATGGTTGTGTATATCGGAAAAAATAAAAAATACTCGAAAGATATTTTAGACCACTTTTCGGTCCTAATTTAAAGTGCAATGATATACGTTTTATAATATTTATTGACACAAAAGCCAACATTCTACATATACTCTTTTTAACAAATATTATTAATCGTTTAATAGTAAAACAAATGTAATTTAGAAAATATAATAAAAGTATATATACATATTTAATGCAAAAGTACTCCACGAGGGTTATATATAATATATATATATATATATATATATATATATATATATATATATATATATATATAAACCCCCCAAACCAAAAAAACCCCATAACAGGGCATAATCATTTGTTTTTTTTTTGATCGGGGCCAAAATTTTTTAAAGATATTTTTAAAACCCCAATTTTTCCCAAGAGGAAAATATACAATATATGGGGTTTGGGGATCAAATATATTACATTACTTTCAGCAGTGACAGCTGTGTCTCAATATAATATATTTGGTTTATTTCATTTTCGTAAAATATCCTGGACAAAAATACCGCTGAAAAAACTAATTCTTTTTTTAATAACTTTCGTTTAATTTAAAATTTGAAATCAAAAAAGATATCTTATAATTAATTTTGTAGCATTTTATAGAAAAAAAACCTAATAACTTTTTTTATTATCTTTTCATTGTTTTAATATTTTGTGTCGTCTATTACAAAATATAATATTTTTTAAACAATTTTCCCCAAAACCCGGGAATAAACTAAAATTTCCCCAAAAAAAATTTTAGATCATAAAATTTCATAAAAGATAAAAATTTTTTTTTTAAAAGTTATTCCAAAGGTCTGTTTTGATTCTTTTAATTGGGGAAAATTTAAAAAAAACCCGATATTCGCAAGGTGTAATTGAAAAAACGATGGAAAGTAAAAAAAAAAAATTTTCGTCCCCCTTTATAATCTTAAAAATTTTTTTTTTGTTGTTTTTCTTCTTGATCTTTTCTTTTTTTTCTTCCTGATCTTCTTCTTCCATCCTGGGGTAAGTAAATTGCGTCAATAGATCGCGTTTTTTCGTCATCAAACGAACCTTTCGGTTGGTGATTCAACATTGAACAACGGTTGACAGTTCGTGCCCCGAAAAAAACGTTCAACTTTATTAACCACTTTAGACGCCCCCTTAAATTTGAAAAAAAATTTGAAGAGGTTTTCCGGCCGGGGGAGTAGAGTCTAAAAAGGTTCAATGTATTATCGACCGACTTCCAACCCCCATTTTTTGGGTCGGGGATAAGCCTTACTTGAACTTGTAATATAACCGAAAACATGTTGATGCAGCAACTGAGGTTGGAGGAAGACGCCAATTCACTTGTTTTTTTTCGGTTTTTAACAAAAAAAGCATATCGATACTTATCTAACTAGGGGAGTTTTTTTGGACCCAAACATCTAAAAGAAAAACCCTCAAGTGTCATAATCCCCCATTCTTACGTGCTCCGATGGACCTTCAAAAAAAAAAAACTTTAAGGAGACAACGAATTAAAGGCTGATGTGATTGATATGAGTGCCATAGAACCAACGGGAAAAGGGGTAGGAGAAAGCGGATACCCCCATAGAGCTTCTTATCAAAAAAAAAAATGACATACGACGAGAACAAAAAAAAAGGGGCCCGACCAAAATTATTACTTGTTGGGGACAAATGGAGAACTGAACGATGGACGGGGGCGGCAATGATACCGGTATTGGGCTGGGGTTTAAGATTTTGGGGGAAATAGACACCCCCCGACGCAGGTTTTCCGGGGAGGTTGTTTCCGAAAAACATGATGAAAAGTTTTTTCCATCTGAAACCGACTGGGGAAGCGCCTATGTATCCCCAAAATAATTGAGACCAAAGAAAGAGAACAAAGATAAAAGGCTTAACGATGAGTGGACAAGCCAGATAGCCATTGCTGATGGACCAGTTGTGTTGAAGAAATGCGAAAGGGATTACTAACATGTTATGTGGGGGAAGGGGTGGGTCGGCTTGCCCGGGGGCCACATCCCCCCGAGCGCTCGAACCAATGCTCTGGGTGCTGATATGCCCCAATCCCTACCAAAAAAAAGGGTTTTTTTTTTAAAACGGGGTTTTTTTTCCCCAATATTCATTTTTTTTTCCCGGAACAATGGGGAATTTTGAAATGCTATTTTTAATTTTTTTTTAAAAAATTTTTACTCATTTTTTGCTTGATGTAAATTTTGTTCCCGAATGTCTAGAATGACCATAATATTAGATTTTCCAATGACGACATACATAAAGGGGGTTAAATTTTTTAAAAGTTTTGCTATGACGACACCGGTAATTTATTTTAATTTTTAACCCCCTTTCCCCTTTAGTACCTTCAGCAATGTCCGGCCCCACGGACGTTCAGAAACACCACAATTTAATTCCCCACATTTTTGTTCGGGGAATTTTGCTAAAGGGTTTTAAGTATAATAGGGGAACCAAAACACGAAATCAAACAGTATTTGTGTACCCACGTAGCTTTACTAAACTCTACTGTTAATTTTAATGATCTGAAAAAAATAAGTTCCCTTTGGGTTCACAACATATTATCTTGGATACGACTTACCTTACAAATAAAGTTTTTAACGTGATTCTTAATGATTTTAATATAAAATTATATATTTTTTAAGCAAATCGTATTTAGGAATATAATTTGTGAAAACGGCTCAAAAGTTATAACAGAAAAATGTTTTTTGGAACTATATATCATGGCAGGCTACCAAAAGGAGCATTTTCTAACTAGTTTCCGGAGTTGTTGCGTAATTAAATATTCTTTTAAGATTTTTAGAGTGAGATAAAATTTTATTATATTCAAAAATCAAATTAAGGGTAAATCTTTTACCTATGAAAACGAAGTAATAAATGGAATTTTTACAAACTAAAAATTGAAGAAAAATATGTATGGATTTCCGTAATTGTTGATTTCTTGAAAAAAAAAAATTTAAATTACAACCTGTGAAAACCAACCATAAATAGGTTGCCGACAAATATCTATTGTGTGGAAAAGGGCCTGTTTTTCCCACTAATTTTTAGTTTAGGTTAGCCATTTTGGGTGCTCAATAACAACCAAAAAAAATTACAATTTTAACGACTGATGAACAAAAAAAAACTCTGCTTTATTTTTCAACACCTTTTGCCTAAACCTAATAACATACCAAAAAGTGGTACCAAAAAAAAGAAAGTGTTAACTGGGCCTATTTTGGGTGCCGAATTGGGTTTTAGGGGCAAATAGCATAAAACGAAAAATCAACGAATTAAAAGTAAGAATTTTTTAAAAAAATATTTGAATTTAAAAATAATTAGTAAAAAAAATATTGTTGGTTAGTATTCTTTTTAATAATATTTTATTAGTATTGCAGTAAATAAAAAAGGACGATAATTCATTATTTATCCTGGAAAAATATTTTATAAAATTTTATTAAACAAATGTACCTCGTGACACGAAGCAAACCACACCTATATTTTCAGCGATGCGTAATATCCAACAAAAATAAAAATATATATTTTTAAAAAAAATAATAACATTTAAAAACAAAACGACATTAAACCATTATTAATTAACTATCCGTTTGTGGAATACGAAAGAGTTGAAAATATTTATAAAATTTCAATTACACAAATGCGTCTCTCGGGTCCGGCGAGGCCAGCTCCCAAAAAACCGTCACAATGCAACGCCGTAATTTCCCCGATTATGGGTTTAGATAATGTTTTTCTCGCTTTACCCAAAGTTACTGCTTGTTACTTTCCGTAAAATAACAACGAACTTATATCATTGAAAGTAAAATAAGATTTGTCTGTTTTTAGGGTACTTTTTGTAGGTTTGTAAATTTTGTAATACATTTTAATTAGATCAATAGAGCCAAAATTTATATGGTCCACCGTGGTTTGGCCAATACTAAAAGGTTTAATTAAACACTAGCATGGCAAATAATTTAACGTAAAAAATAGATTTTTAAAGAATTGAAAATTATTCGTTGGGTATTTGCGTACACAAAAACTATTGACCCTTAAGAACTTGCATTGCCCGAAACCAAGACAAACTTAGAAAATACTTTAAGATTTGCAACACCTCCCAAACTTCCTGTGGCCGTTTTCTAAGATAAAATTATTCTAAAAAAAATACTACACCTTTTACTACTATAATTAAAATAAAAATTATTTCAGTGGTGGTACAAAACTTAGAGTTATTCTAAAAGCTTTTGTCTAAAATTTATGACTTTATTTTACTTTATAGTTCAGTAACTGAAGACCTGAAAGTACCCCGCTGTAAATAAATCTGTACAGGTTTTATTTGTAGCGCAATTTTAGGTCTTGGAATGCTTTTTAGCGAGAAAAGTTTTTTAGGGTTCCACGGGGAATCCCCTGAAAATATCCCCCAAAGTCTCAAAAATAAGTTTCCTGCGAATATTTGCCAAAATATGGAAATTAAAGAATTTTTGTTTAAATAAAAATGAAGATCACCTCGAAATCTAGAAAAACGGTCCTTACCATCTTTTCGCAACACCAATATTTTCCCAAAAACGACTGTCGAAAAATCCATAACATTCCCACACCGAATAGATGTGGTAGTGGGCTAAAATGCAGATGGGCAAAAAAATTTTTATTAAAACGCAAGAAAGATGGTGAAGAAATTTTCTGGATCATTAAACACTTGCTAAGGTCTATTATAAAAAAAAGAAAAAGTTAAAAACAAAACCATTTTTTAAAAATTTTGACGCCTTTTTTAAAAATTTTAGAAAAAACAGAATGG